>JAVGWX010000002.1:161900973-162129425 GCA_036924085.1 Ariolimax columbianus
CAAGGTTTTATTTAGTCTGCTACAGCCCGCCGTGCAAGCTTTTATTTAGTCTGCTACTGCCGGTGTGCAAGGTTTTATTTAGTCTGCTACAGCCCGCCGTGCAAGGTTTTATTTAGTCTGCTACTGCCGGTGTGCAAGGTTTAATTTAGTCTGCTTCTCCCCGCTGTGAAAGGTTTTTTTAGTCTGCTACTCCTCGCCGTGAAAGGTTTTTTTTAGTCTGCTACTCCCCGCCATGCAAGGTTTTATTTTGTCTGCTACTCCCTGCTGTGCAAGGTTTTATTTAGTCTGCTACTCCAAGCCGTGCAAGGTTTTATTTAGTCTGCTACAGCCCGCCATGCAAGGTTTTATTTAGTCTGCTACAGCCCGCCGTGCAAGGTTTTATTTAGTCTGCTACTCCCCATCGTGCAAGGTTTTATTTAGACTGCTACTCCCCACCGTGCAAGGTTCTATTTAGTCTGCTACAGCCCGCCGTGCAAGGTTTTATTTAGTTTGCTACAGCCCGGCGTGTAAGGTTTTATTTATTCTGCTACTGCCGGTGTGCAAGGTTTTATTTAGTCTGCTACTGCCGGTGTGCAAGGTTTAATTTAGTCTGCTTCTCCCCGCTGTGAAAGGTTTTTTTAGTCTGCTACTCCTCGCCGTGAAAGGTTTTTTTTAGTCTGCTACTCCCCGCCATGCAAGGTTTTATTTTGTCTGCTACTCCCTGCTGTGCAAGGTTTTATTTAGTCTGCTACTCCAAGCCGTGCAAGGTTTTATTTAGTCTGCTACAGCCCGCCATGCAAGGTTTTATTTAGTCTGCTACAGCCCGCCGTGCAAGGTTTTATTTAGTCTGCTACTCCCCATCGTGCAAGGTTTTATTTAGACTGCTACTCCCCACCGTGCAAGGTTCTATTTAGTCTGCTACAGCCCGCCGTGCAAGGTTTTATTTAGTTTGCTACAGCCCGGCGTGTAAGGTTTTATTTATTCTGCTACTGCCGGTGTGCAAGGTTTTATTTAGTCTGCTTCTCCCCGGTGAGCAAAGTTTTATTTAGTCTGCTTCTCCTCGGTGTGCATGGTTCTATTGAGTCTCCTCAGAAATATTTCAAATCCAGGCCATTTTGGACGTTCAAAAAAAAGGTTTGATTTTGGATTCAAGTCCAGCGCATGTCCAGTGACACTACTGAATGACTTCCTGATTTCAGGGCGTCACCCAATCTCATTGCCACGTGTTAACAGGGTACTTAAGAAGAGACACTGAAAGTATAACTGTAACCTGCCTGGTGACAGGTGAGAACAGATGGCTAAACAAGAGACTGAAGCTGAAGCATGTCGTGTTGTTAAACCTAGTTTTCGCTCAGGGAGTGTGAACCAAATGCATCATTTATTGTAGAAGTTCTACAGTCTTCACTTGCAATATGGTAGTTCATTTATATAGATAATCACTTTCCAGCTGCTATCCAGCTTCTTGTATCAAAGGCTCATTGACTTCACCTATTTGACAGCAAGGCCTACACATTACATTCCTTTACGGAGCATGTTCATTGCATTAATGATTATATTAACAATAATAAAAATAAAAATAATAATAATAACAATAATAATAATAACAAATCAACAATTATAATAATAATGTTAAACACAATACTATTAATAATAATAATAATAACAATTATAACAATACACATAATAATAACCCATTGCTGATCAGTATGAAAATATCAGTATATGTGTGTTGCGACAATCCATTACACCGTACCCCGGTTTCCGAGGCAATGGTACCAACATCACATTTGAATTGAACCTATCCAGGTTAGTTCTAGGAATCATTTTTCTATTCTTATAATGTGATCTTACAGGCAATTAGTGTTACGTGAGTGAGGTTGTCAGCCCAACGCACAACGTTCTCACGTCCGATGACATTCGAAAAGTGAAATGTGTGTTTTAAACTTTCAGAATACTGTTGGATCGCCACTAAATATCGATGATTTGAGAAACGAAATATCTATATTTCTAAAGCACAATTTCTTCTTCTTCTTCTGCGTACGCAGTCAGACAGTAACCATTATTTTTTCGAAAAAAGCGCGGTCATCCTGAGGCTGTCGCCACTGCCATAGAGCTTGTCTTGCAGTTCCACTGGTGATGGCCACATCTGCTCTCTCTGATCCTCCTATGTCGGGCAGTTCTGCAGCAGATGTTCAGCGGTCATTTTACCGGTACCGCACGGGCATTCGTCGGTACCACCTATCTTTAATTTGTTGAATAGGTGGTACCTCAGTCTATTGTGGCCAGTGCGAAGTCAGAAGACAACGATCTGCTCTCTTCTGTTCAACTGGTAATAGGCATCGTTTTTGGTGTAACCAGTATGTGAGGTTTCCCATTTGGTCATGTATCTGGCTATGATAAACCGTTTTGACTTTTCGTACGTCATACTAGTATCTGTATGTGGTAGTCTTGCACCTTCTTTTGCCAGTCTGTCTGCCTCCTCGTTGCCTTGGATGTTGCAGTGTGATGGGATCCACTGTACCACTACCCTTTTTGGTGCGGACTGCTGGCACAGTTTGCAGAGTGCTGCTCTTAAGTCATTAAGCTCAGTATTTTTCTGGCTTTTTAGCGCTGTGACTACGGCGAGAGCATCTGTAAGCAGGACTATATGTCTTTTAGTTTCTTTGTGTGTCACCATTTCTTCCACTGCCGCCCTCAGTGCCTCTGCCTCCGCTCTAAAATTGCTTGTGTACTTACCAGTAGCAAATGATAGTGTCATTTTTCTGCCATTTGGTAGGTTCAGGAATGCTCCTGTCCCTCCGTTCTGTGTAGTGCTTGTTACAGAACCGTCGGTGTATGCATGGGTCCAGTCAATGCTTGGGTAGTTTTTCGATATAAAGCGTAGGGTAATATCTCTCCTTTCTTTTTCAGTCTGGCAGTTTTTGTTTCCAATGCCTGGTATATTTTCTACCACTTCTGGAAATATATCCTGCCTCCAGGTACGTTTTCGAACAGTAGTGATGGGTTTTTTTGTTGTTAGTGCGTTTATGGGATCTTCGTGCATCTTTGCTTTGGCTATTTATGCAAAGTTTCTCCGCTTTAGTTTCCCATTTCCCAAATTGTTTAGTCTCTGGTGCATTGGATGGTCAGTCAGTCTTCGGAGTTTCTCTGACTGCAGCTGGGCTCTGCAGTCTCTTCTATCGGTCATGGATTGCAGTTTTGTAATCTTTTCAAGTTCTACAATTGGCGTTGACTTCATGTCTCCTGTTATGACTCTCATGGCTTGGTTTTGAAGTTTGCTAACTTTATCGAAGTTCGCCTTCGCTGCTGTTGTCCCTGCCGCAATGCCATACTCGAGAACTGGTCTCACTCTTCCAGTGTACAGTTTCTTTCGTATACTTTCGTCTGCTCCCAGCTTGTGCCAGCAAGTTTCCTCATGATTGCCAGTCTTTCTCTGGCTCTCATTCGGTTTCTCGATCTGACTTTTGCATGTCATGCGTCGATCAAATGTGACTCTCAGGTAGTTTGGGTTGTCGTTTAGCTGCAGGAATTTGCCATTTAAACTTTATTTGGTATTTTGAGGTTTGATTGAAAGCGAGAATATTGTGCATGTGGTTTTCTCCTCGTTTATTTTGACCAGCCATTAGTTCGCCCACTCTTCCAGCGATGTTAGGGCCTGCTGCATCCGATTTTTTGTCTTTGGTGAGATTCTTTTCAGAGGTCCACATAGCCAGATCGTCTGCAAACATTGAGCACAATTTAACATTCACTAATTCCTTTTTTTTATTATCTCCCTCATTCACAATTAGACAATGTCATTGGCAACTATTACACACACGCCAGTCAGCTCAGTGTTCCTTCAGCGTCGTACAGCTTCTCGTGACGTGCAGAATGATGCTGCAACGTACCTCTTGTTCTACCAGTGATTAATGGGCAGGTCAGCAACAAGTCTACAGCCGTCATGAGATCGGTCTCACAAGGGTATAGATCTGCTGCACAATTCAATTTAAATAAATACCTTTGTGGTTTGTGTTGATGTTCACTTGAACTCCACAAGCAAGACGTTGGTTGCTAACATTTCTTAGTTGGCCTTGCTTTTATCTTTCATAATTTTAAATATTAGGACACATTTTTTTAGCCAGAGAGTGGTGAATGTTTGGAATCCATTGCCACGGGAAGTAGTGGGGGCAGAGTCAAATAATGCAATCAACAAAATATTGGATGCGCATATTTTATTTAACAAGGGAATGTAGATGCAACTGATTGTACACATAATCTGCACAATCTTCTAAACCAGTATACATACGTTAAGTTAGTTAATAAATGGGCAGCTGGTATATTAGCAATGAGTTTGGTTTTATCTTTCATAGCTGATCTACGGACGGTTGAGTTGGGGAGATGTATGATGTAGTTGGTTGATGGAGCTGAGGATAATGCCTGATAGAGTTGGGGAGATGTATGATGTAGTTGATAAGATGAGTGATATAGCTAGGGAGATTGACTGATAGAGTTGGAGAGATGAGAGGTTGAGTGAGATGAGTGATGGAGTTGGTGAGATGAGGGATTGATTAGCCGAGATAAGTGATTGAGTAAGTGAAATGAGGGATTGATAGGTGAGATGAGTTATTGATTAGGTGTGATGCGTGATGGAGTTGAGAAATGGATTAAGTAGGTGAGATGAGGGATTGAGAAGGTGTGATGGGGGATTGAATAGGTGATATGAATGATTGAGCAGGTGATATGAGTGATTGAGTAGGTGTGATGAGGGATTGAGTAGGTGAGATGAGGGATAGAGTAGGTGCGATGAGGGATTGATTAGGTGATATGAGTGAATGAGTAGGTACGATGAGGGATTGAGTAGGTGAGATGGAGGATTGAATATTTGAGATGAAGGATTAAGTAGGTGAGATGAAGGATTGAATAGGTGAGATGAGGGATTGAGTAGGTGAGAAGAGTGATGTAGTGGAGAAATGGATTTATAGGTGAGATGAAGGATTGGGTAGGTGAGATGAGTGATTGAGTAGGTGTTATGAGTGATGTAGTGGATAAATGGATTGAGTAGGTGAGATGAAGGATTGAGTAGGTGAGATTAGAGATTGAGTAGGTGAGGAGGGATTGAGTAGGTGAGATAAAGGATTGAGTAGGTGAGATGAGGGATTGAGTAGGTGAAATGGAGGATTGAGTAGGTGAGATGAAGGATTGAGTAGGTGAGATGAGGGATTGAGTAGGTGAGATGAGTGATGTAGTGGAGAAATGGATTGATTGGTCAGATGAAGGATTGAGTAGGTGAGATGATTCATTGAGTAGGTGACATGAGTTATAGAATGGAGAAGTGGATTGATAGGTGAGATGATGGATTGAGTAGATGAAATGAGTGTTGGAGTAGGCAAGATGAGGGATTGCTAGGAGAGATGAGATGCATCACTACATCAGATCTGGACATAACGCAAGGGGACGACATCCGCATCCTCTCATAACTCTTCCGTTGATCCAGTTTTTTTAATTGGTGCATTAGCGGCATATAGTTAGTCCATACATAGTCTAAACCGACATAGACACAAACACACCCACACATATATACACACACATATACAGGTAACATACATAGACATAAACACATACATACATTCATATACGCACAGAACATATACTACATACACAAAGACACACGCACAGAGAGACAAATACACATAAACACACATATGCAGGACGCATTCATATACACACCATCATATGTGCACATAGTATGTCTCTCTCTCTCTCTCTTCCCCCCCCCACACACTCACACAAACACACACACACACACACACACGCACATATTGCAAATCACGAACGATTACAGAGTGTTCTCCTGTTTGTGGTTGGAAATGCCTAACCATAAACACACACACACATTCGCTATTAAACCACACGCACCTACACTGACAAATTAATAATTAACACATACAAATAAGTACATTCACCCGCACATACAGACATACACTCACGCGCGCGCACTGAACACACATCGCATATGCACACAACACATACATACATTGTCACCTACAAACACAAACACTCATGCTGACGCATACACCACACTCTCCACACAAATAGTGCACACACCCACCCACAAACACAAACTCAAACATAACGTCCACCTACTTTTCTGTTGGTCCGTAGACTTGCCGTCAGTAACAACCACAATGACACCATGTACATTCTGCCTGTTGTCCCCAGCAATAGCTTGAACGCACTGATCGATTCCTAGGTTGGTGCTGGTAGTACTGGCCCGGTACTCCAAATTAAGTGCTGCCTGTGGTCAAGTGATATCAGATATAAACATGGTGTCCTTACTACAGGCTCGTTATGGTGAACAGTTGACATGAAAATAACATTTCTGTGAATACCACACATATTCTAATATATAAAACGATCCCCAAAACAAAATAACTATCACAGAAAACAGCAACAAAGTAAACATTATACCGCCCACATCTCATTGTTTACCTCAATAAGGGCTACTATGTTGTAACTGTTTACAATCTGAGGGTAACAGTGGGTTCCGAATACGTTGAAAGTGACATGTGTAAACTGATCTCCAATCGTGAAGAATTGAAGTAATCTCCTGGCAAAGGCACGGTTACACTCAAAATTGTCCTTTCCAATACTAGAAGAACTGTCAATTGTAGCGCAGAGGTGTATGGGTCGGCTAGTCACACATGGCACAGCTGGAAAAGAAAAGACAATTTACAACATTATATAATCTCGTTTTTCAATTATGGAAACGTGGAATAACACGACTGCGTTAGTAGAAAAAAAACATTCAATTGGTTCAGTTATATCCGCCCATCATTGTACAATGAACAATATTTCCGTACATGTCATAACAGTACTGATTATATTAGGTCACATATGTGTCAAGTATAAAGGTCAAGGTTCTTGCCAGCGACATGGCCCATTTGTTCTAAAGCGGTAACAGACGATCAATGCGTGATGGCATTTTCATATCCTAACAGACGGTCTCAAACTGTTGTTGTTTTCCCATTTAACATGTACTCAATGAGTAATGCCAGTTTTCTCACCAAAAATATATTCAAAAAGTAATGTCAGTTTTCTTATAAAACATGTACTCAATGAGTAATGCCAGTTTTCTCACCAAAAATATATTCAATAAGTAATGTCAGTTTTCTTATAAAACATATACTCAATGAGTAATGCCAGTTTTCTCACCAAAAATATATTCAATAAGTAATGTCAGTTTTCTTATAAAACATGAACTCAATGAGTAATATCAGTTTTCTTATAAAACATGTACTCAATGAGTAATATCAGTTTTCTTATCAAACATGTACTCAATGAGTAATATCAGTTTTTTTATCAAACATGTACTCAATGAGTAATATCAGTTTTCTTATCAAACATGTACTCAATGAGTAATATCAGTTTTATTATCAAACATGTACTCAATGAGTAATATCAGTTTTCTTATCAAACATGTACTCAATGAGTAATATCAGTTTTCTTATCAAACATGTACTCAATGAGTAATATCAGTTTTCTTATCAAACATGTACTCAATGAGTAATATCAGTTTTCTTATCAAACATGTACTCAATGAGTAATATCAGTTCTCTTATCAAACATGTACTCAATGAGTAATATCAGTTTTCTTATCAAACATGTACTCAATGAGTAATATCAGTTTTCTTATCAAACATGTACTCAATGAGTAATATCAGTTCTCTTATCAAACATGTACTCAATGAGTAATATCAGTTTTCTTATCAAACATGTACTCAATGAGTAATATCAGTTTTCTTATCAAACATGTACTCAATGAGTAATGTCAGTTTTCTTATCAAACATGTACTCAATGAGTAATATCAGTTTTCTTATCAAACATGTACTCAATGAGTAATGTCAGTTTTCTTATCAAACATGTACTCAATGAGTAATGTCAGTTTTCTTATCAAACATGCACTCAATGAGTAATATCAGTTTTCTTATCAAACATGTACTCAATGAGTAATGTCAGTTTGCTCATCTTCTGGAGCAGCAGTGCTTCTTTCAGTTAAAACTGTAGACACTGTTTGGGTACAACGTTGATTGTTTCAGTGCCAGATCTAGAATACAAAACAAAAGTCCAGCATACGTCTAGGGCAATCATTTGTTTCTAGACAGTGTTCAACTAACCTAGCCACCGATTTGAGGATAGTCATTGGGATTCATATGTTTGTGATCTTTCTGAAGAGACTAGAATTACACTACATCTAGGAGGTTCTACGAGCACCTTGAATACAAGAACAGCTAGTATGATAGTCTACATGAGGAAATACGTCAAACCTGTACAACTGAGAAGCTATAACATGGGACACCAACATTATAAACCAACATGGGAAAACGACATGGGACAACATCATAGTGCACCAGCAATGGACAACATCAGGACACAGCATCATGTGACAACTTCATGGGACAATATTATAGGACAACATCATGGGGCAAAATCATGGGACAGCATCATGTGACAATGACATGGGGCAACATCATATGATAGAGAAATGGGACAACATCATGGTTCAACGACATATGACAACAGCATGGGATACCAGCATGGGACGCCAAAATGAAGGACAAGATAGGACACCAACATAAGACATCAACATTGGAGGTCACCATGAGACACCAGCGTGGGAGATCAACAGGAGACACCAACATGGGAGATCAACATGAGCCACCAGCATGTGACACCAACATGGAGGACAAGTTGGGACATCAACATGGAGGACACGATGGGACCCCAACATGGAGGACAAGAGGGGACAGCAACGTGGGACATCACCATGGGACAACAGCATGGTACAACGAAATGGGGTTGTAGGCTTAACTGATGGCCCCTAATTCACTTAGAGGAGCATTCTTCAAAATGATGTCACCCGAAGACCAGCGAAAACAGAATAACTATTTCACGAGCAGGCTGACCACTGAGACAAACACACAAAGACATGTAGATAATATCATAGATTAAATCCAATGTTGTAATTACCCTTTAGCACGCCATGGTCGAGTGCTAGCCGACTCACTAGGCCTACAAAAACGGTGTACGGAACATTTTTTTTTTTTTTAATACGGAGTCACTCCCAACAGCCATTTTTTACTGCTGAATACATGCTCCATATATACACGATATTTTGCCGGTTCAAGTATCGTATGTGCGATTACAAATGGCTTTTGAACAGTTTTAATTTTGTATACGCCGTTTGGAGCAAGCCGACTTTTTGCGAAAGGGGAAGTAGGTTGTTGGGAAAGATCTTTATCGAGTAGATTTTTTAATTTTGTTAGTTTAAATGAAAGAACTACGTTTGAATTGGAAACTAACAGTTGTGTCGATATTGTAAACACAGTATCGATACGTTGTTATGGTTTCCATGGTTTTCTATCGAAGCGACTAGGCCTAGTGGTCGAGCCCAAATATTTTCTGAGATTTTCATAAATTTTCAACTTCATCTTTTTGTATCTCAAAAACTAACAAACACACAACAACAACAATAACACCCACATGTTTGTTATCCTATTGTGTGTCTACACGCCAGAAAATCATATTTATTGACAAACAAACATAAAATTTAAAAATTTTGAAAAACGACTACCATGGTGACTAATTAAGAAAATTAATTAGGTCAAATATTTTTCAAAAAGAATCTGGCGTGCTAAAGGGTAATATTGAAATGTTTAGCCTGAGCTACCTCGTCTGCTGCTTAGAGATGAGCACATTTGATAGCCGTTGCTGGAGTGTTGTTTCCGAGAGAAGACGCGCAACAATAGCTTACATTCAATTTCTCTTATTGGTTTTTATTTCTGAAATTGCTGAAAAACTATTTTCACACATATAAAAAGTCGATTAACGACCAACATTTTGATAGCTTCATTACTCAGTGATATAAATTTGTTTTCGAGAGATTTTCAAAACTGAGACAATGATTGTGGCGTAAGTCTGGACCCCATAGATACAGCAGACGACTACTCGATCAGCTTGTCTCTTTTACGAGGAACGCGTGCGTTTTATTTGACATCTTCCGAGACGGGATTATTAATCTAGAAGTTACTTTATCTCTGTTTTATTCCATGTTGGTGTCCCATGTTGGTGGTGGTCTGTGTTGTCCTCTATGTTGGAGTTCCATGTTGGTGTCCCATGTTGGTGGTGTCCCATGCTGTCCTCCATGCTGGTGTCTCATGTTGGTGTTGTTCTCCGTGTTGGTGTCCCATGTTTGTGGTATCCAATGGTGTCCTCCATGTTGGTGTCCGATGTTGTGAGTGTACCATGCTGGTGTCCCATGTTGGTGGTGTCCCAAGTTGTCCTCCATTTTGGTGTCCCATGTCTCTGAGGTCCCATGTTGTGTTACATGTTTGTGTCCCATGTTGGTGGTGTCCCATGTTGTCCTCCATGTTTTTCCCCATTTTGGCGGTGTCCCATGGTGTCCTCCATGCTGGTGCTCCATGTTGATGCCAAATGTTGGTGTCCAATATTGGTGGTGTACCATGTTGGTGTCCTATGTTGGTGGTGTCCCATGTTGCAATCTATGTTGGCGTCCCACGGTGGTGTCTCATGTTGGTGGTGTCCCATGTTTGTGGTGTCCCATTTTGGTGGGGTCCCATGTTATCCTCCATGTTGGTGTCACATGCTGGTGTCCAGTGTTGGTGGTGTCTCATGTTGACCTCCATGGTGGTGTAGCATGTTGGTGGTGTCCCATGTTGGTGATGTCCCATGTTGGTGGTGTCCCATGTTGGTGTCTCATGTTGGTGAGGTCCTATGTTGTCCGCAATATTGGTGTCACATGTTGGTGTCCAATGTTGGTGGTATCCTATGTTGACCTCCATGTTGGTGTCCCATGTTGGTGGCTCATGTTGGTGGTGTCCCATGTTGTCCTCCATGTTGGTGTCCCATGTTGGTGGGGTCCCATGGTGTCATCCATGTTGGCGCCCCATGTTTGTGGTGTCCCATGTTGGTGGTGTCTCATGTTGGTGCCTCATGTTGGTGGGGTCCCATGTTGTCCTCCATGTTGGTGTCACATGCTGGTGTCCAATGTTAGTGGTGTCCCATTTTGACCTCCATGTTGGTGTCAGATGTTGTTGGCCCATGTTGGTGGTGTCCCATGTTGTCCTCCATGTTGGTGTCCCATGTTGGTGGGGTCCCATGGTGTCATCCATGTTGGCGCCCCATGTTTGGGGTGTCCCATGTTGGTGGTGTCTCATGTTGGTGCCTCATGTTGGTGGGGTCCCATGTTGTCCTCCATGTTGGTGTCACATGCTGGTGTCCAATGTTAGTGGTGTCCCATTTTGACCTCCATGTTGGTGTCAGATGTTGTTGGCCCATGTTGGTGGTGTCCCATGTTGTCCTCCATGTTGGTGTCCCATGTTGGTGGGGTCCCATGGTGTCATCCATGTTGGCGCCCCATGTTTGGGGTGTCCCATGTTGGTGGTGTCTCATGTTGGTGCCTCATGTTGGTGGGGTCCCATTTTGACCTCCATGTTGGTGTCGGATGTTGGTGGCCCATGTGTGGGGGGTCCCATGTTGTCCTACATGTTTGTGCCCCATGTTGGTGTCCAATGTTGGCGGTGTCCCATGTTAACCTCCATGTTGGTGTCCAATGTTGGTGGTTTTCCATGTTGACCTACATGTTGGTGTCCCATCTTGTGAGAGGGAACATACTGGAACGGTGTGAGTCCATACTATTACCACAGTTGGAGGGAACAGCCTAGAGCAGGGAATGTTCGCGGTGTGAGTCCATACTCTCTCACACAGTGAGAAATACTAGGCTGGAGGGGATTCTGGTTGTGTGAGTCCATACCCTCACACAGTGAGAGATAATAGGCTGGAGGGGATTATGGTGGTGTGAGTCCATGTATAGTCTGAATCAACATGGCATGGACTTAACATGTGACATTACCATCACCTAAACGAGATGACATGGGCATAAGATGTGACCTGACCTTCACCTGACACGACATGGCATAAACCTAAGATGTGACCTCACCATCATATAAACCGATTTCACATGGACCCAATATGGAACTGGATGCCAAGAGGACGACCTACGGCAATGTGTATACAGTTCATGTGATTCTGGCCTGGGCTATTAAGTGCATTATTTCCCCATGTTGACATGTGTTGAAAAAGTCATTTTTGAGAGACATTGATTCAACAAAGTTATTGAAGATCAAATCTGATCTAGTATGTGTTTCGAAATAAAAATTATAATACTCATAAATAAGAAACATGAACGCCAGATACTTACGTGTTGGTGGTTGTGGGGGAGCTGAAATAAGATAAGTAAGGACAATGTCATGACAATCATGTACATATTTGTTAGGATCAAGAAATATATGAAACAAACCGTATATATATATATAAATGTGTGTGGGTATGTGTGTGTGTTTGTGTGTGTATGTATGTATGTATGTATGAATATATACGTATACGTGTATATATGTATGTATGTATGTGTATGCATGTATGTATGTATGTATATATGTATACATGTATGTATGTGTATGTTTGTGTGCACGTGTGCATGTATGCATATATGTATGTATGTATATATGTATGTGTATGTTTGTGTGCATTTGCGTATGTATGTATGTATGTATGTACATATGTACGTATGTATGTATTTGTGTATGTGTGTATGTGTGTTTGTATTTATGTATACATGTATGTATGTATGCATGCATGTAGGTGTGTGTGTATACATGTATGTGCTAATGTGTATGTAGGTATGCATTCTCGATACAGTCGCAGATACAGACAAGAACAACAAGCCATCAGTATGTAAGAAGACATGTTTCTTTGGGACAGTAACAAACCTACCTCTGTCTGTGTTGTTTGCAGCCTGCTTATTGTGGGGACATCCTGGCTTATTGTGGTGACATCCTGGCTTATTGTGGGGACATTCTGGCTTATTGTGGGGACATCCTGGCTTATTGTGGTGACATCATGGCTTATTGTGGTGACATCATGGCTTATTGTGGGGACATCCTGGCTTATTGTGGGGACATCCTGGCTTATTGTTGTGACATCATGGCTTATTGTGGGGACATCCCGGCTTATTGTGGGGACATCCTGGCTTATTGTGGGGACATCCTGGCTTGTGAGGACATCCTGGCTTATTGTGGGGACATCCTGGCTTATTGTGGGGACATCCTGGCTTATTGTGGATACATCCTGGCTTGTGGGGACATCATGGCTTATTGTGGGGACATCCTGGCTTATTGTGGGGACATCCTGGCTTGTTTGGACATCCTGGCTTATTGTGGGGACATCCTGGGTTATTGTGGGGACATCCTGGCTTATTGTGGGGACATCCTGGCTTATTGTGGGGACATCCTGGCTTATTGTGGGGACATCCTGGCTTGTGGGGACATCCTGGCTTATTGTGGGGACATCCTGGCTTGTGGGGACATCCTGGCTTATTGTGGGGACATCCTGGCTTATTGTGGGGACATCCTGGCTTATTGTGGAGACATCCTGACTTATTGTGAGGACATCCTGGTTTATTGTGGTGATATCCTGGCTTATTGTGGGGACATCCTGGCTTATTGTGGGGACATTCTGGCTTATTGTGGGGACATCCTGGCTTATTGTGGTGACATCCTGGCTTATTGTGGGGACATCCTGGCTTATTGTGGGGACATCCTGGCTTATTTTGTGGACATCCTGGCTTATTGTGGGGACATCCTAGCTTATTGTGGGGACATCCTGGCTTATTGTGGGGACATCCTGGCTTATTGTGAGGACATCCTGGCTTATTGTGGGGACATCCTGTATTTTTTTCTAATCTGCCACATACGTTTAGTTTTTGTCATCTGTTTGTACAAGCTTTAAATAAATCTATGTCGATTATTTCACAATTTGAATGAACTTTTTTATAAACATTATTTGCTTCACGTTTTCCTTTTTCCAGATTTACATTTTTTGAAATCTGATTCTCAGTAACGTTACCAGCTTGTTTTGTAACATTTCTGTTGATCATCTCGGTTTTTGCTTTCCGGCTGTTTCGTGTTGCCTTATTGATGACATGAATGTAGCATAATGGGGCTAACGTGAGATAATACTTGCATGATTGGTATTATATCTGCTTCTTCTGTGGTAGTCGATAGTTCTTCCTAAAGTTTATACAGACTAGTTTGTATGTAGTTATGTGGGACTCATGTATGATTAGTGTTCTTAATATTCCTCTATCGACAGTTCGAATTTTCCCCGAGGACTGTATGCCTTTAGGCGAGGGCAGATTAGGCTGGAGAATGTTTTCTATACAAATAAAAAGTATCCTGAGTGATTAGCTAGTTTTGAGGTCTGGGTATCAGAATGACCATTGTGGTATCAGACCTAAGTGTAGGGGCTAGATTTACATTACGTACTAAGACGGCAGGCTGGCACATTTGAAATGACGGTACACTATAGATCGCAACCAATGAGATTCTAGATTGGGTGGGACCAAATATGAGTCATGGCTAACCAGCCAACTCGGGAGGACCGCTAGTCAGGCATGTGTTTTTTTTATAGCTAAGAAAAAGATGTATATAAAAGTAAATGAACAGACATATTCTACATATTGAGAGAGATAATTGTTTACGGTGTGGTTATGCCATAATACACATAGCGTCTTGCATATGCGTTTAAAGGTGTTATTGGTGGAACAATGTAAACCCTATGATATAGAGATCTGATCACATGCTAGTGTACATCTTTATCTGAGTAGAGATCTGATCACATGTTAGTGTACAGCTTTGTCTGAGTAGAGATCTGATCCAATGCTAGTTTACAGCTTTGTCTGAGTAGAGATCTGATCACGTGATAGTGTACATCTTTGTCTGAGTAGATATCTGATCACATGCTAGTTTACATCTTTGTCTGAGTAGAGATCTGATTACGTGCTAGTGTACAGCTTAGTCTGAGTAGAGATCTGATCACGTGCTAGTGTACATCTTAGTCTGAGTAGAGATCTGATCACGTGCTAGTGTACAGCTTAGTCTGAGTAGAGATCTGATCACGTGCTAGTGTACATCTTTGTCTTAGTGGAGATCTGATCACATGCTAGTGTACAACTTTGTCTGAGTAGAGATCTGATCACGTGCTAGTGTACATCTTTATCTGAGTAGAGATCTGATCACGTGCTAGTGTGCATCTTTGCTGAGTAGAGATCTGATCACATGTTAGTGTACAGCTTTGTCTGAGTAGAGATCTGATCACATGTTAGTGTACAGCTTTGTCTGAGTAGAGATCTGATCACATGCTGGTGTACAGCTTTGTCTGAGTAGAGATTCGATCTCATGCTAGTGTACATCTTTGTCTGAGTAGAGATCTGATCTCATGTTAGTGTACATCTTTGTCTGAGTAGAGATCGGATCACGTGCTAGTGTGCATCTTTGTCTGAGTAGAGATCTGATCTCATGCTAGTGTACATCTTTGTCTGAGTAGAGATCTGATCTCATGCTAGTGTACATCTTTGTCTGAGTAGAGATATGATTTCATGCTAGTGTACATATTTGTCTGAGTAGAGATCTGATCACGTGCTAGTGTACATCTTTGTCTGAGTAGAGATATGATTTCATGCTAGTGTACATCTTTGTCTGAGTAGAGATCTGATCTCATGCTTGTGTACATCTTTGTCTGAGTAGAGATCTGATCACGTGCTAGTGTACATCTTTGTCTGAGTAGAGATCTGATCACGTGCTAGGGTACATCTTTGTCTGAGTAGAGATCTGATCACGTGCTAGTGTACATCTTTGTCTGAGTAGAGATCTGATTTCATGCTAGTGTACATCTTTGTCTGAGTAGAGATCTGATCACGTGCTAGTGTACATCTTTGTCTGAGTAGAGATATGATTTCATGCTAGTGTACATCTTTGTCTGAGTAGAGATCTGATCTCAATCTAGTGTACATCTTTGTCTGAGTAGAGATCTGATCTCATGCTAGCACATAGTTGTTTCGGCTTTGAAAGTAGATCTAGAGGATGTCCAACTGTTCCCCTGGACCATTGCAATTGTGTCTGTTCTAGGAATGGTGACCCTTCTACGATTAAGGTTGTTGCCTGAGACAAAGTGGCTCGATTCAGGATTATGTGAGACCTAAGGACATCGTTCTTAGCTGCTCGATTCAGGATTATGTGAGACCTAAGGACATCGTTCCCAGCTGCTCGATTCAGGATTTTGTGAGACCTAGGGACTGCGTTACCAGTGTTTCGAAGAAAGTCACTCGATTGCGGAGTATATGAATCCTAGGGAATGCGTTCCCAGTTCTCAGACGAAGTGGCTCGATCAAGCATTATGTGTAATCCCAGGGACTGTGATCCAAAAGACATGTTAGTTCAGAAAGAGAGGTGAATCACATGCGCCCTCAGAGAACGGAATGTGTGCGATGCAAATGTGACACGGGCAAAAAGATTGCATTTATCAAACACTTGAGAGCTGCTGACGGTTCTACGTAGCTCATTTCCTAACACATGTGTGTATGTTTAACAGGCTAAATCAGCAACCCTGACGGAGAACGCTAACTCATCACCAACGTAGACGATACGGATGACGACATCAGACGACTGAGAAAGTTAACCACTGATTAGTAACACTATTGAATTAGACTCAGTTTAGGATTTATGGTATTTCAATTGACACTTAGAACCTGGGTATACATAGTTTATGAGGTACCATAAAAAAACTAGTGCTTGAATTATATGAGCTAGTTTAAGACATACTATTATTTGGTGTATGTTCTTTTCTTTTGTTGACATTATGCAACAGTGATGCATACACATAAATGATATCATTTTATCTTAACGCTTAACGATAGTTTTAGTGTTTTCTGTAATCGGAGTGTAACGACGTACAATCTATGGTGGTAGTCAGTCAACTCTAGATAACTTACTGTCATATAATTCCGACACTGCTACATATTAACATATTGGTCTGCGTGACCAGGACATCAAATAATCATGATATGTATGTAGTTGGAGAGACATACATGTTAAGTGTGTTGTTGGAGAGACATATATGTTAAGTGTGTAGTTGGGGATACATATATGTTAAGTGTGTAGTTGGAGAGACATATATGTTAAGTGTGTTGTTAGAGAGACGCACATGTTAAGTGTGTTGTTGGAGAGACATATATGTTAAGTGTGTAGTTGGAGATACGTATATGTTAAGTGTGTAGTTGGAGAGACATATATGTTACGCGTGTAGTTGGAGAGACATATATGTTAAGTGTGTAGTTGGAGAGACGCACATGTTAAGTGTGGTGTTGAAGTGGCACACATGTTAAGCGTGGTATTGAAGTGGCACACATGTTAAGTGTGGTGTTGAAGTGGCACACATGTTAAGTGTGGTGTTTAAGTGGCACACATGTTAAGCGTATATTTGGATAGACACTCATGTTTAGTGTGGTGTTGGAGAGAGTCACACACATCACATATGTAATGTAATGGCTCGATACAAAACATCCATGTTTCATATGTCCTGCGTGGTCTCCACACATCACGTACTGACTGCCCTTGTCTTGAGCACCACGTCATGTTTCCATCCACCATTTGGATTACCTGTTTGTTTCCCTTAAACCTACCATTCATATTAGGCGTTTCCTGAAGGTTTCCATAGATCATCAAGTGTGTTTGGTCTTGCGGCACTCCACCGTCGCATATTCCATCATCCCTTCATCCTCATAACTGTAAGCTTTTTCTGCAGTTCGTAGTCGATTCATTTACTTGCATGTCGTGCAATGCAAGTTTTGCCCAAGAGCCGATTCTTTCCGCCACTCAATCCAGTGACCTTTGTTCGTTTATTCGATTGTTTGATGTGGTGTTGTCAGTGACTAGTATGTAGGGATTTGGTTGGCTGTAAGATATGTTGTCAATATTTGAGTCTGATGCACGATACCTGGTCTTCAGATGTGGGCTGTCGATGGTAGTGTCCCTATACATCACGTTCAATGTCTGATTCCGTACATCTTTGTGGTTCAGATGATGCAACTTTGATTTTGCAGTTGTTTTGTTTTCCCAGTTTGAAACGGCGTACTCATCTTTGGAAGAACGCAGAGCTAGTACTACTGATCGGATGAAACCTAGCCGTCTCCATAAATCAACATTAACCATAAGTGATAGTCTCCAGAAGATAACTTTAATGATTAACGTCTAACCACAATATTTATTGAAACAAACGACAACAAACAAAGAACCAAATGTGAGTGTATGATAATGTGAAATCTTCGGACTGGACACAATATCTACAATTGAGACAAAACAAGTCTTACTTGGTGGTGGTGCAGTAGCTGAAAATGTTTAAAAAAGTTAGAAAGTGTTGATTAACAATGCTTATGTGTGACTTGATAACATATTAGACAATTGATTAAATGTTATATTGACAATGTTAGCAAAAGAGATGAGTAAAAACAGATGGGACAAGACAGGGAGTGATGCGCAGCATGGGTCAGTAGTAAAGGCATGTTCAGAACAAACACGCATTTCTATCAGTTAGAGGTCGAGGCAAAAAAACCACAATGTGCATATAAATGTGTATACAGAACAACTCAAGATAGTGAACAGAGAGTTAAAAGTTTGGTGTCCTAAAAAAAACATAAAAAGTCACGATGTGGTTTGTACGATGACGCTTGACGGGTGGATATGTTTGTTACATGGAAGCAGCAGCTGCTTTTAATATTTGTTCCTGCTCAGCGGACAGGTATTAGCTCAGGTAGACAAAGTTTAGTGGGGATGGAGACACTAGCGGACAAGTATACTCTCAGGTAGACAAAGTTCAGTGGGGATGGATACACTATCATTTTCAAAATAATCTTTGAACCCAAGCCTTTTGGAACGGATTGCCTGATAGAAAAGGTGAAATGTGTGGGTCACGTTTAGAAAATACTGAGTACCCTGGTTAAGTTTCTGAAGGGAAGTCTGTACCTGATGATAAATCCACAATTGGTAAGGGTAGACTAACATATAGTCTCATTGATAAGCATCTCTTATATTATGGAAATACCATTTTAGCTAACATAAAGAAACTTCCAAAATTGCGAGTGCAGATGTGAGCAGTGTATTTCCACAATGCTTCAACACATGATGATCATGTTCCTTCCATTTGCAACATTTAAACTTGTGTTCCCGCATACAGGCTGTCAGAGACGGCATAGTGAATTACGTTGAACACATGATGCTGTCATGGACGCAATTAAGATCATATTCACAGATCTATCCAAGATACACTTACTGAGATAGTCGCTGCAGGATTACCCGAAACATTCTAATGAATCATTGAATAGTTTAATATAAAAATAGTACCCTCAAATATACAATCAAGAACTTCTAACTGTACATATATAATTTGGAATTGCAATGTGCTACGTTAGTAATGGACTAAACAACCTGAGAACAATTCTTCAGGAATTGGACATTAAGTCAATGATATGTATGAATGTATTCTGCAGTGAACAAGACAGCATTCCCATTCAACAATCACAAATGAAAACTTTTAGAACTTGGTATCTTTTATGACATGACATAAACCTTTTCATAAATGGTATAAAAAACAGAGATATTGCAAAACAAAGTTTTACTTTTTTGCAATTTAAAAGGGTCACATTGCAAGAACTGTATCTATATAGCCCATTGGATTAGACATTTTTGTCGTGTTTCATGTCATAGGTAGGGATGCCATGGTCCTAATCTGCTGGTTAGAGTCCTTCATGTCATAGGTAGGGATGTTATGGTCATAATCTGCTGGTTTGGAATTTCTTGAAATTTTGGTGTAAATGAAAATAATTACTCTGTGCACTGGAGGGTTTATTTCAATTGTTTTTTTTCTTTAATTCATGTTAATTAATTATTTACAATTCGTAAAGCAAACTATGTTCATCATTTTATATATTATATCTGGAAACATGTAGCCAAATTTTGAGCTAAAAGATTTGTTGGTTTTCTTCCTTTGAATTTAAAACAAAAGAAGAGAACTCTTTTTTGGGTGATTCTCCGCTCTTGTAAGTCTATCCAATACATTTCACAAGCGATGAGACTGCTCAGAAGATCACTCCATATTGTAAGACTGTCGATTCAAGGATTCCCTATATTCCGATAGACAAATCATTCACTCTCTGATCTGAGAGCGTAAACTAATTTCCTCAATAATAAATTATAAAAGAAAAGTGCGAGGAGTTTTCAAACCAAACATGCAGGAAACATACCGTATCTTTAGTTAATGATACAATGATGTCTTTAGTTAATGATACAAAGAAACAATGATGTCTTTAGTTAATGGCAATGATACAATGATGTAATAAATTTGCCTTTAGTTAATGGCAATGATACCATGATGCCATGATGATTTCCTTAGTTAATGGCAATGATACAATGATGGCATGATGATGACCTTAGTTAATGGTAATGATACCATGATACCATGATGCTTTCCTTAGTTAATGGCAATGATACAATTATGTGATGATGATGTCTTTAGTTAATGGCGATGATACAATAATGACATGATGATGTCTTTAGTTAATGACAATGATACAATGATGTGATGATGGTGTCTTTAGTTAATGATACAGTGATGTGATGATGATGTCTTTAGTTCATGGCGATGATACAATGATGTGATGATGATGTCTTTAGTTAATGGCGATGATACAATAATGACATGATGATGTCTTTAGTTAATGACAATGATACAATGATGTGATGATGGTGTCTTTAGTTAATGATACAGTGATGTGATGATGATGTCTTTAGTTCATGGCGATGATACAATGATGTGATGATGATGTCTTTAGTTAATGGCGATGATACAATGATGTACAGATGGTGAAGAAGAAACATGAGAATATGATAAGAACAGAGGCATCAGTCAGTAAGGTCAAGATGTTTTTCTAACAATAACAGTCAAGAAACATTGTCACACACAGTACAACGTGGTGACACAGGTGTGTATGATTAGCGAGAAAAAACACATGACATTCACCATCAGTCACACACATTAGAACATGGCCAGAAAGGTGTGTCTAATTGACGAGAGATAGCACATGACAATCTCCATCATTGTCACACACAGTAGAACATGGTCAGACAGGTGTGTCTAGCCAACGAGAGACAGCACATTTAACTCTCCATCATTGTCACACATACAATATAACTCGACAAGAGAAGCCACTGAAACGTGACCAGTTATTGTCAGATGAGTAACAGCGGGTACATGCACCTGAACGAAGACGAAAAGCTACAAACTGACTCACCTTCACAGATGATGGTGGAAATAGAGATAGCGAATTTTTCCAGACCAGTGTAATC
Source organism: Ariolimax columbianus (assembly GCA_036924085.1). Lineage (NCBI taxonomy): Eukaryota > Metazoa > Mollusca > Gastropoda > Stylommatophora > Arionidae > Ariolimax > Ariolimax columbianus. The sequence goes on from JAVGWX010000002.1 coordinate 161,922,244, forward strand.
ATCGACCAGAAACACATCGTTATGTGTCGACGCTATATATTCAAGTTCCTCAAAATTGATTGCATCACTGACTCCGACTGATACAAGTGTGATCCCTGCTGCCTTGGCATAAGCGACGGACACTTCAGCTGGGAAGAGATTACAACATCCATGATCTTACAGAAGTCGATAGTGAGGTATTGAAAATAGAGAGACGGCTAGACAGCTTATAGGGTGCATGACAGTGACACTAAAATATGGGAGATGGCGCTGATTGGTGTGATATAATAGAATCCAGAAAGAAAGATAAAGAGTTGATTGTCTGAACCAACATCGAGATTGTAAATATATATATGTATGAGTTTGTGTGTGTGTGTGTATGTGTGTTGTGTGTGTGTGTGTGTGCGTGTGTTGGTGTGTGCGTGCGTGTGTTTGTTTGTGTGTGTGTGAAAGAGAGAGAAATAGATAAAAAGCTAGACATAGTATATGCAATAAACATCAACACTATTTAAAAGAAAGAAAAATAGTTATGTCTGTCAGCATCCTTTGATGTATAAATGAGTATTTTTAAAGATGTTATAATACAATTGTTATGTAGAAGAACAATATAAATCATTATTGGACCGCTGATGATACGGCTCATTGTGACAAGCCGGATACCCGTGCCCTCTTCTAGGTTTTACGTCGTTTCATTATACCTCTGGTGCGCCATGTTCTTTTTAGCGTCTTCATCAATTTTCAACTCCAATTATTTGATAACTTATTATCATTTCTTCTACTGTGGGTTCCATTCCTGAGCACGTATACTGACTTCCCGGTTCCACTGCATCATCAGGTGTGTTAATAGAGCCCAAAAGAAGAGACAGACACAGACACAGACAGTGCCACTGCAACTTTTAGACACGCCCATGATTGATTGTATCAAAGACTACTTGGCGTCATCAATGTGGGATACATGAATGTTGTAACAGATATTAGCTGTAGAGACAGTATATAGGTTATAGCTTAGACATGTGTTAACATGAAACAGTTCGGAGAAAGATAGTAAGAGCTTAGAGAACCATATTTTGTCGTTCCTCTTCGCGGGATTTGCATCAGTGCCGTTGAACTCAATCCCGCCAGAATTTGAGTAACCACATCGAATCACGTGGTAACCTGACGTAAGTTTCATAAAATTTGTTTACACTTGAACGACATGGATATACTGGTTGCCGCTGATAAACCCGCGTAGTTCAAAAACAACGCGAATACAATGGGGGATAATGGCAAGAAGACAGACAGAACACTCGGGCGGTTTTGGAAATCACGTGATCTGGCGAGGAAGATCAAATATATATCATGGGGTAGAGAGACGTGAGGAGCAATTACTTGAGAAGAGATGGCATGAGATAGGTCGGGGAGAGCGGACGACGTGAGGAGCAATTACTTGAGAAGAGATGACATGAGATAGGTCGGGGAGAGCGGACGACGTGAGGATCGTTGCTTGCGAAGAGATGACATGAGATAGGTCGGGGAGAGCGGACGACGTGAGGAGCAATTACTTGAGAATAGATGACATGAGATAGGTCGGGGAGAGCGGACGACGTGAGGAGCAATTACTTGAGACAGGACTGGAAACTGACGCTCAGTGGAGTGTAGGCGGCGGGAAGAAAAGACTTGCCTTCAGAGATGACATGACATCGATACAGAAAGTGAACATTTCACTTCGATCATTACTTGAGAAGAAATTACATGGGATAAGCCGTTGAGAGCGGTCGGCTTAGATCATTACTGGAGAAGAGATTCGAAAGAGAAGCTCAGTGGAATGTAGGTGGTGGAAAGACAAGACTTGACTTAAGAGATTAGAGGATAAGACTTTAAAGTGGAGGGCAGACAATGCAATTGAGGCAGGTTTGAGTTGAGTGTCACTGAGTGAGAACATTTCACTTCAGAGACCGAGGTACTTTGGAAAGAAACGCTCAGTGGAGGACAGGAGACGAAGATATGCAGTTAAGGCATATGTTAGTTGATATTTAGGCGACGGAGAGAGGCAGTTGACATAGGCACGCAGAAAACAAGGTAGCTACCCTCATATTATGTAGTGGTCGTATTTTAAGTCGCCAATTGCTTATAGAGGCAGTTTTCCAGTTATCTCATTCATCAAAATGACGCAGTCCCACTGATCACGTCGGCATCACCTTGATCACACCGACATCACCTTTATCACGTGAATATAAGTCGTCAGCCGTGGCTTGGGACAATTATGCAGTGATCCCATGAACCATATTTCATGAAGTCTATCCTGACCACGTTGGGACCACTTTGTTCTACCGCCGACAAAGAGCAACAAGTCCACATACGGCATACCTCGCTCAGAACCTACGAACCTTACCATTGCGGCAATCCGCAACTAAGTTCGATCGCAGCAGCCAACATTAGCAAACCAAATTAGCAGATTAGACTAGCAGACCATATTAGGAGAATAGGGTATAATGGTGAGAAGTGGTGAGAGAAAGAATTTAATCTTTCAGAGAGTTTATAGTTGGCATTGTTTCTTGATAACAAAACATATGTTTTATTGTGTTTATATTTAGTTTTACTTGAATTTGTTTAGAGTGAGTGTAGAGTGCAATATAATAGAGTAGACCCATTTACCGTCTCCGACAGAGCTCCATCAAATCGATCGGCTGTGGTACACTGTATATTACCCGTTCTGAACATGTTTATTGCTACAAAAACTATACAATATAAACTAAAATAATAATAGGAATAATAACAATATTCATTTTAAAAATAATAATAATAATAAAAAAGTAATAAAACCATGATAGCAATAATAATAACAGTAACAGTAACAGTAACAGTAACAGTAACAGTAACTACCCAATGCTGACAAAGATGAAGCCAACATTATATGTGTGTTGTAACACTGGGGAGTGCTGTTTTTTTTCTCCACTAAATAATCGATGATTTGAGAAAAAAAGAACATATGTATTTCTAATGCACAATTTTACATTGACTATATCCTTATTGCTTGTCCTCCCTCTTTCACTATCAAATTCAACATCCGAACACGCTTGGCCACTTTCGTCTCCTCTGTCTAAGAAAACTGCTGAACATGAAATCGGAAGATAGGATCACAGATGTCTAATTTCTTTCGTAGAATGGCAATAACAAGCATCCATGCAGCTATGTGCAAATCGCAGCATAAATGGACTGACCACGTTATCCGCATGCCAGAGAGTGGCTTCCAAAACAGAAAGCATATGTTTATCTTGAGTCATGCAAGCGAGTGAATAAAACGTAGCAATGGCAGTCTGAAAGCCTCACTGAAGAACTGCGACATTGATCCTGATAATTGGGAGCACATTGGTGCTGATCGCTCTGCCTAGCGTGTATCATGACACGACACATATGTAGTAGACACAAATTACGGAAGCTGCAGACAGACAAGCGACACGGAAGGCAAAAGGCGAGTTGCCTTCGTCTGACGATCAGACATTGTTTCTCTGCTCTCAATGTGACATATGATAATCGGGCTTGGATTGGTTTTATCAGCCACCTAGGAACCCACTCCATGATTGACGGATTACACGATCGTCCTGTTCGAGTGGGTTGATCAGCCACCTAGGAACCCTCTTCATGATTGACAGAATACAACGTGGTCTACTTCAACAACAATGGACAAACAACAGCTTCTCATGACGTGCTCCATGTTGCTGCCACGTACTTCTCATTCCACTAGTCAGTATTGGACAGGTCAGCAACAAGTGTTCAGCTGTCTTGAGATTGGTATCAGGACCACATAGATTTATTGAGTGTAATGCACATTTTTCTCTAAAAAAAATTACACGATCGTGTTTAACCATTGAGTATCCTGCAGATGAGGACTGTGGCCGACTAAGAGGACAGCGGGACGAATTTCCGGTAAGGAATATGTTGTTTTCATTTTTGGGGTTGAAGTAAACAAACATAACCAGTACACGACGTGGCGACAGTAGTGGCGAGGCGGCCTGTAATCCTCAGCACTTAAAACCCCTCGATATCCCCAGCAATGAGAACAATCTCGCACGACAGTTATGTTTTTTAATTCACGTTTTTCAGGTCACAGTTCAAGACGCGCAGGTGCGCCAGCCACGTCTTCCAACCGTATGTACGTTAGACAGTTGACTGTTGTTATCAGGAAGAGGGCTTAAGTGAAGATGAGAACCTGCATCTTTAACTATGATATACATTTGATGGAATGGTGAACTGATTGTTGTTATTGAATCAAGGCTGGTATGCCGCCGTCCCGTCTCTAGCAGCAAGTCCACCAGAAAGGACCAAGATTACGTGTGTCCAGATTGTCTGTGACAGTTTCAGGTTGGTCATACCTAAGACTGTACTTGTTTTCCTGTCTCTGACCGTGTCTTTCTGTTTTCAATGCCCGTAATATTGTTTGTGTAGTTATGTGAAGCATTACATTGTGATTAGTGGTATGTTTGCAGCTTGTGCTACTGGTTCGGATAATGAATTTGCAAGGGAATAAAGTGTATCGGTAATAATTGTGTCGTGGGCTGCACGAATGATTAGGTATACCCTGTTTCGTCATAGATTATGTTTATCTTGCATGTCTGGTGTCCCTGGAGACTAAATGGCTGCCATTTCTACTACTATGTCAACTTCCTTAAATTACTGTTTCCTTTTCGTTGCAAGATGTCCGGCAATAGTTCATTGTTCATGGTACATGTAGTAAGATGGGCAGCGATGTCTAGTGGTGACGCGAGCAATGTGTCACTGATCCGTTTCCTAAATATGTTTATATTAAGCTAACCTGAGGATTTTTATTATGAACACATGCTCAAATGAAAGACAATAAATGTGTTTACCGTTATTAATTGTCCGTATCTGACCAAAAATATAAAGTCATAGTTCCCATGATTTCTATAACGATTTCCGGCAAAAGTTGGTTGGTAAAATTATAATGCACGGACATTACAGACTGGTGAGTCAAGCGTTCACAGAGAGAGGAATCACGCATCCGCAGAGAGAGGAAACACGCGTTCACAGAAAGGGGAGTCAAGCATTCACAGCGACAAGAGCCAAACATCTCCATAGAGAAAAGCCAGGCGTTCACAGAGATAGATAGAACAAGTATCCGCAGAGTGATGAGTCAAGCGTTTACAGACAGTGGAACCAAGCATCCACCCACCCACCCAGAAACAGACACCCACCCACACATAAAGAAACACCCACCCAGAAACACACAGCCACCCAGAAACACACACCCACCCACACATAAACAAACACCCACCCACCCATAATCACACACCCACCCACACATAAGCAAACACACACCCATAAACACACACCCCCCCAGAAACACCCACCCAGAAATACCTACTCACACAGAAACACCCACCCACCCATAAACAGTCAGCCAGACACAACCACCCACCCAGAAACACACACCCAACCAGAAACACCCACCCACCCAGAAACACCAACCCAGAAAGACACCCACGCAGAAACACACACCTACCCACAAACACAAACGCAAACATGACATACACCTACTTCTGTTTGGGTACGACGACTTGCCGTCAGTGACAACCACAATGACACCAATGACCCCCTCTCTGTTGTCATCATCAATAGCTTTAACGCACTGATCAATGCCCAGGTCGGTGTGGGTAGAACTGCCCCGGTAGTCCAAATTATCTGCTGCCTGTGGTCAAGTGATATTATATATAAACATGTTGTCGTGGTTACAGGCTCGTTATGGCGAACATTTGACCAGAAAACAAGATGTATGTAAATACTACACATATACTAATATGTTAAACTAAAACAAAATAACTATCACAGACAACAGCAACAAAGTCAACATCATACCGCCCAAATCTCATTGTTTACCTCGAGAAGGGCTAATATGCTGTAACTGTTTACAATCTGAGAGTAACAACCTGTCCCAAATACGTTGAAAGTGACATGTGTAGACTGATAGCCAATCTTGAAGAATGTAAGCAATCTCCTGGCAAAGACACGGTTATAATCGAAATTTGTCGTTCCAACACTAGAAGAACTGTCAAAAGTAACGCAGAGGTGAATGGGTTGGCTAGTCACACATGGTACAGCTGGAAAAGAAAAGAGAATTTACAACATTAATTAACTTCGTTTTTCAATGATGGAAACGTGGAATAGCATTTCACACATACGGTTATGTTAGTATACAAACATAGTTTCGATTCATTGTCATCATCAACATCATCATCTGGGCGATCAGAGCAGAGACTGGTTGTAAGGTTGTCTGAGACTGGTTGTAAGGTTGTCTGAGACTGGTTGTAAGGTTGTCTGAGACTGGTTGTAAGGTTGTCTGAGACCGGTTGTAAGGTTGTCTGAGGACGTCTCTCCATTTGACTCTATCCTTTGCAGTTCTCTTCATTGTAGCATAAGTTGGTACTTTAATGTACCTGCACGCCTGAGATGTAAAGAAGAATCTTGTTCGGTTGGTTCTGTTATATCCGCTCATCATGGTGCAATGAATAGCATTTCGTTACAAGCTATGCCAGTATTGATTACAATAGGCCATACATGTGTCAAGCATAACGGTCACGGTACTTGCCAGCGGCATGGCCTATTTACTCTAATCCGGCAACAGTCGATCCATGAGAGATCAAACAGTCGATCCATGAGAGATAAAACAGTCGATCCATCAGAGATCAAACAGTCGATCCATGAGAGATCAAACAGTCGATACATGAGAGATCAAACAATCGATCCATGAGAGATCAAACAGTCGACCCATCAGAGATCAAACAGTCGATCCATGAGAGATCAAACAATCCATCCATGAGAGATCAAACAGTCGTTCCATGAGAGATCAAACAGTCGATCCATGAGATATCAAACAGTCGATCCATGAGAGATCAAACAATTGATCCAAGAGAGATAAAACAGTCGACCCATGAGAGATCAAACAGTCGATCCATGAGAGATCAAACAATCGACCCATGAGAGATCAAACAATCGATCCAGGAGAGATCAAACAGTCGATCCATGAGAGATCAAACAGTCGATACATGAGAGATCAAACACTCGATTCATGAGAGATCAAACATTCGACCCATCAGAGATCAAACAGTCGATCCATGAGAGATCAAACATTCGATCCATGAGAGATCAAACAGTCGTTCCATGAGAGATCAAACAGTCGATCCATGAGAGATCAAACAGTCGATCCATGAGAGATAAACAATTGATCCAGGAGAGATCAAACAGTCGACCCATGAGAGATCAAACAGTCGATCCTTGATAGATCAAACAATCGATCCATGAGAGATCAAACAATCGATCCATGAGAGATCAAACAATAGATCCATGAGAGATCAAACAATCGATCCATGAGAGATCAAACAGTCGATCCATGAGAGATCAAACAATCGATCCATGATAGATCAAACAATCGATCCATGAAAGATGGTCATTAATGAGTAGTGTCCGCTTCCTAATCTACCAGGACATCCACGGCTCATGGCTGCTTTCTTATATACCAGGACCTCCATGGCTCATGTCTGCTTTCTTATCTACCAGGACCTACATGGCTCATGTCTGCTTTCTTATCTACCAGGACCTCCATGGTTCATGTCTGCTTTCTTATCTACCAGGACCTCCATGGCTCATGTCTGCTTTCTTATCTACCAGGACCTCCATGTCTCATGTCCGCCTTCTTATCTACCAGGACCTCCATGGCTCATGTCTGCTTTCTTATCTACCAGGACCTCCATGGCTCATGACTGCTTTCTTATCTACCAGGACCTCCATGGCTCATGTCTGCTTTCTTATCTACCAGGACCCCTTTGGCTCATGTCTGCTTTCTTATCTACCAGGACCTCCATGGCTCATGACTGCTTTCTTATCTACCAGGACCTCCATGGCTCATGTCTGCTTTCTTATCTACCAGGACCTCCATGAGTAATGTCTGCTTTCCTATCTACCGGGACCTCCATGAGTAATGTCTGCTTTCTTATCTACCAGGACATCCATGAGTAATGTGCGCTTCCTTATCTACCAGGACCTCCATTAGTAATGTGCGCTACCTTATCTACCAGGACCTCCATCAGTAATGTGCGCTTCCTTATCTACCAGGACCTCCATCAGTAATATCCGCTTCCTAATCTACCAGGACCTCCATCAGTAATGTGCGCTTCTTTATCTACTAGGACCTCCATCAGTAATGTCCGCTTCCTTATCTACCAGGACCTCCATCAGTAATGTGCGCTTCCTTATCCACCAATTAAGAATGGGTCTGTTCGTTATCTTACGTTAAGATCATGTTTGGATACAAAGTGGCGTTCTTCAGTGTCAGGCCTCACATACTGAGCAAAACTCTACCTCTAAAGCCCGAATGTGTGATCAGACATTGTTTAATTGGCTAGAGAACGATTTGAACATCGGTGGTGTAGTTCATGTGTCTCCGCCACCTTTGCTGCCACTAATAGTGTGAAGCAGGGATGGAAAGTGTGCAGATCCCAGATCCTTTCAGTATGCTGTATTCTGCAATAATGCGATATGCCTGCAGTTTGAGTTTATCTTCACTACACGACTAACGGCGGGCAATTGAATCTGTGAAGGTCTAAGACGAACAACCAAAATCCACAAGGTGACTGTACGTGATTCACTCTATGCGGATGACTATGCGTCGAAATTCCAATATAGAGGTTGATATGCCAGAACGATTTGACCGGTTCGCCACAGTTTGATTACATGTTGGTCTCACTAGCTATATCGACAAATCAGAGTTTTTATATCAACCGGCTCCAGATATAGTTTCTCAATATCCATTCACTGTACACGGCCATTGTCTAAACAATGTAAACACATGTACGTACGTTAGAATTACTCTGTATCAGATAGTTCACATAGATGATCAAGTAAATTCAAGAACAGCTCGGTGGTGCCATTTGGCAGACTTAATTTTGAGATGTGGGATAGACGAGGTATCAGAATTCAAACACACACGAATGTCTACATTGCAATCGTTCTACCTACCCTTTTATATACGTGTTAGACCTGGCCCGTCTATATTTGTCATGTCGGAAAATGTAACCACTTCCATAGGCACTGCTTTTCTAAACTACTGAGGATTAGATGGCAGGACATGGTGCCAAATACAGATGTGCATCTGTATCTTCCTAACAATGGATTAGCTAAGAGCTCAATGAAGGTGCACCCAAATCATTTTTGTGTATAGATAATTCAGTCCATTAGCTAGACCTTCAGTGCATTTCCTTGCAGTGTACTTTGCGTAATTGGAGGCTTCTGTAAATGTGATGTTCATATGTTCCATAGCTCGTCGCCAACCATATACCATTTGGTGAAATATATCTTAGAAATCGTCATAACTATGACCGGCTTTTTAATGGAAACAAATTGCTGCTGCCCGAGATCATAGTTGTCATTAGACGTGCACAACACACACATGGCTACATTCTAGAAAGCCAGTTGTCATTAGACGTGCACAACAAACGCATGGCTACTGTCTAAAACGCCAGTTGTCATTAGACGTACACACCACACACATAGCTACTGTCTAAGAAGCCAGTTGTCATTAGACGTACACAACACAAACATGGCTACTGTCTAAGAAGCCAGTTGTCATTAGACGTGCACAACACAAACATGGCTACTGTCTAAGAAGCCAGTTGTCATTAGACGTGCACAACACACACATGGCTACTGTATAAGAAGACATAACTTAACGTAAAATCGTTATACTGGTTTACAAGTTTAATTTACATTGCATTGCTCTAAAAGCTATGCACATCCAATTTATTCATAAATACATTAATTGTTCCCGCCTTCAATACCTTCTATGGCATTCCAAGCAATCACCACTCTCTGTCTAAATAAATAATTCCTAATATGCAATATAGATATCTCTTTAGTTAATTTGTAGCTATGCCCTGTTGTTCTTGTGGGTGGTTTTGATTTGAAAAAAAAACCTTGGTATCATTTAATTTATCCGTTTATCTGATCATCTTATAAACCTATATTGTCATTTCTAATTCTTCTCTTTTCTAGACATTATAAGCCATTTTTTCTCAATTTTTCCTCATAACTGTAATTCTGGAATCTCAATATCAGTTATGATAACCACTCCACATCTGTGCATAGCACTCCAATCTAGGTCTGTAATGCTTTATACAAATCGACTATCATTTCCTTGCTTCTATGTTTAATATTTCTTTTTATCATACCTAGCATTGCATTTGCCTTCATCACTGTTACTTGAACTTGCTCACTCACCTTACCTGAATGATCTATAAAACCCCTTAGGCCCCTTTGCTTATCTATTTTTGTAATATGTTTCTCTCTCACTCTGCAATTATGTTCCATATTGAATCTACCCATGTGGATGACTGTACATTTATTTAAATTTAACTCAATTTGCCAGCTTAAAGACCATTCTCGAATTGTATATAAATCCGAGTTCAATATCTCCACCTCTGTTTTAGATGAGACACTAATGCATAGTTTTGTGTCATCAGCAAATGTTGCAAACATGAATCCCATATCAATGTCCAAATTGCTATATATATAAATATAAAGACCAAAATTGGTCGTAGAACCGAGCCCTGTAGCACTCCACTTTTCACTTCACACCACTCGGAGAACTCCTTATTTATGCCCACTTTCTGCGGTCTTTACGTTCACCAAATTTCAATCATTTGGCAACTTTTCCATCTATTCTATGTGATTTTAAATTTCGAAATAATCTGTTATGAGGTACTCTATCAAAAGCTTTTAAAAAATATAGATAAATATTATCTACTCGCTCCCCTTTATCCATCATTTTAGTGACCTCCTCCATGAATTCTTAAACGTTTAGTTAAGTACGATCCCCCTCAATGCAGACCATTTCTGATTAGATTAAAGTTGTCTAAATGCAGTACAATGTTATCTTTGATTATTGACTCTAACAATTTACAGTCTATTGTTGTTAAACTCGCCGGTGTATAATTTGCGGGATTTATTTTTTTGCTCTTTTTGAATAAGGGGATCACTCTTGCATCTTTCCAACATTGTGGGATTATTCCATTTTGCAAGTGATTGAGAGCATACTATAGCCAATGGTGTTGTTAGTTGGTCTCTAATTTGAAACATCCCGTTTGTATGGATATCTTCTTGTCCTGGACATTTATCCACTTTAAACCCCTCCAATTTTTTTAAAAACCATTTCTTCTGTAATTCAAAATTATCTTAATCCCGCTGTATCCATGTCTCTTTGAAAGAAATATGTACGCTCTGGGACCTTGAAGCAGTCTTCGTTTGTGTAGACTATTCTAAAGTACTGATTGAGTAGATTTTCTGCCTGCCTAATCTGACTTATTATTTTACCTGTACTGTTTTTGACAGGTTCGAGTTTGTCTTTCGTTCTGTGTTTATTTCTAATATAAGAAAAACAGATCCTCTGAGGAAGTTTGTTTTTCGAACTATATGTTTGCTGTTTTATTCACTTTCTGAGCTATGTTCTGCTTTTCTAAATATGTTTAATTGTTCTTTATATTTACCTACCTCTATATATTGTATCCATGCTTTTTTTATAGCTCTTCTACATGTGACTACAAATTTAGTTATCCACTTTTTTACGCTTGAAGTTTACGTCCCTAAATGTAACACGTTCCTCTTCTATCTTATCAAGAACTGTTTTAAAACTCTCTCACTTTGGTTCAACATATCTTATTCTAGATTGATCTTCCTAGATTGTATTGCTTGCTATCTCTTTCATTTTATTAACATCTGCCGTAGAGTAGTCGTATGTTCGTCTGTTTATGTTTATTTCTTTCCCTGCAATACGATCTCATTGGACGATTTGATGGTCACTTGAGTCAAACAGTTGCCAAACAGTAATATTTTCAATCATATTTTCATCTGTAAATAATAGAAACAAAGTGGAGTATGTTTTTTGCCTCTGGTGGCAGCTTCTATATGTTTAATTTAAAAAAATTGTCAGTTATGCACTTAACAAAATATTTTGACTCAACACGTGCTTCTGCCATAGCCATTTTATCTCTGGAAAATTGAAATCCCCCATTAATAATAATGTCCCTTTACTTCCCTTTGCTATGCTACTAATCATCTCCTCGTCTTCCTCTTTTTGACTTGATGAACATCTTTTGCATACTCCAATCACTGTTTTTTCATTCCCACTTTATTTTTCTCCTCATACTCTTTAATTTGTGTAGCCAGATGATAAATCATCTGTGATCGTTTTATGAACTGAATTGATATGGTATAATAAAACGCCACCTCCCTTAGCCTTGTCTCCAACTAGTCTACATCCTTACAATTGTGTATCCCACTATTTCAAGTTCACCATCTCCAATCTCCTCATAAGTCTATGATTCTGTTAACCCCATTATATCTGGGTTTTTGTTTCGTCTTCTTACAGTTCCAATCGGTCTCTTTTATTTAATATGCTTCTCGCATTTGCATAAAACCATTTTAGTTTGTAATTTTGTTGTGTGTCCACTTGTTTCTTTTGCTTTGTCATTTTAGTGTTTGCTTTTCCACTACTTATTTCATACTTCTCTGAACCCAGCTCTCCACTTTGACTACATCCTCTATAGCACCCAAATGTAGGCCTATCTTTAGTCTCATACTTCAAAGGCCTTACTAGTTTTAATTTCTAACGCAATGATATATACTTTGCTACACAATGCTGGCTTATCTAATTTAGATGTAAGCCTCCGCTGTCTAACATTTTACTTGTGTCTACTTTCACATCAATAAATGCCATACCATGTCCGCACACATCACCTGTAACCTAAGGTTGATACCTATTATCTTACTATCTAGATTGTCTAACCCTTTTTATTAGTTCCTACCAATACCACAACATGGCTGTTTGCTGTGTCATCAATCATCTTTATTTACCTCTCTATGTCCTCAATTTGTGCTCCAACAATATCCATTTTTTCGAATAGTTTGTGTTGACAATTGTCTGCCAACCTCCCTCACCATTAAATCACCTACTACCAATGCTGAACCCTCCCTTATATGTGCATACTTCTCTGCAAAGCTCGCTGTCCTGTGAACTATTTCCTCACTAAAATCAGACTTCATGTGTCTCTATGATGACAGTTAATATCAGACATAGCTTGTCTCTATGTTAACAATTCATATACGATGGGGCGTGTCTCTATGTTAACAAATTTATATCAGACGTTGCTTGTCTCTGTGTTAACAAATTGATATCAGACGTGACGCTTGTCTCTATTGGCCAAAATACAATTATTATCTCCAACTAGAGACCTAATTTTATCTGAACTCTCCTTTCTGAGAGATAGGATAAACATTAACACGATTAACGTGTATACCCTCTACGGACAGTACGGCAGGAAAACATTTACAGTTGAACGGTGTTGATCGTTATATCCATCAGGATTGAACCCATCTATTTCTGTAAGACTCAAATGCTCTTTCGTGCTACAGCTCAGACGAGTTTATGCAAACATAGAGCAGACCATTGAATTAACGTTCTCACACAATAGATAAGACGTCTCACAATCCATCACCTATCTCAGCGTATCAATGTGTGTGTTGCTCTTGTTAAATGTAATGTTACCTTACACTGCCAATGTTACTCTTCTTCATGTCAGTGTTTCGCCCGTCTGTGTCAGTGTTGCATTGTCAATTGGCAACTTTACTCTTGTCAATTTCAATGCTACGCTTGTCAATCAATCTCAATGGTGTACTTGTCAATTGCTATTATACACTTGTCAAAGGCAAAATTATTATTGGCAATCATAATGCTACTCTTGTCAATATCAATGATCATTATACCCATGACACTGTTACACTTGTCAATGTTGTTATTTGTCAATGTCTTGGTTACACTGTTAATGTTAATTTTAGACTTTGCATTGTTAATTTCACTTGTGACATAACTATAAGGAAAAAACACTTGGTGGTGACATTACTTCAATTAATGTGAATTGTTTGTGACATAACTAGAAATAACTAGTCTTCGTGGTGACATAACACGAAGTAACTAGACTAGGTTGTGACCTAACTAGAAAGAACTAGAATAGGTGGTGACATAACATGAAGTAACTAGAATAGGTAGCGAGTTAACCTTAAGTAGCTAAACTAGGTGGTGACATAACCAAGAAGTAACTAACATATGTGGTGACATAACCATAAGTAACTGGGATAGGTTGTGACATAACGAAAAGTAACTAGATTAGGTTGTGACATAACTAGAAATAACTAGACTAGGTGGTGACATAACATCAAGTAACTAGACTAGGTAGCGATATAACCTTAAGTAACTAAACTAGGAGGTGGCATAACCAAGAAGTGACTAGCATAGGGGGTGACATAACGAGAAGTAAATATATTAGATGGTGACATAACCAGCTGTTTGATGAAGTCGGATGTGTTTGACCGAAAGTTGCAAATATGGCAGTCAAGCTGTAAACTACGACACAACGCATTCCGCTCTCTGGACTTCATTCTACTACTTAGGCCCTTGTCAGTGTTTGGTAGCTTGATATTGGGAACGATCGAAGCCAGTTATAACCAGATGTAACTAGATTAGGTTTTCAAAATAATCAGAAGTAGCTAGACAAGATAGTGACAGCCTCACAAACAACTAGACCAGACAATGATAGTACCACAAATAACTAGACCAGACAGTGACAGTACCACAGACAACAAGAACATATAGTGACAATATCACAAATAACTACACCAGAAAGTGACAGTACCCAAAATAACTAGACCATATAGTGACAGTACCACAAAAAACTACACCAGAAAGTGACAGTACCCAAAATAACTAGACCAGATAGTGACAGTAACACAAATAACTAGACCAGATTGTGACAGTACCACAAATAACTAGACCAGATAGTGACAGTACCACAAATAACTAGACCAGATAGTGGTATAACCAGAAGTATGTAGACATCATGTTAACAAGAAATCGCTAGACTAGGCTGCATCACAATAATACGTGACTAAACTTTCTTAACTGTTTACCAAACTACAAAGATGCCTGGTCAGAAAGAGAAAACTGAACATTACATATGAACATACCACTAAATGTGTAGGCGTATCTTACCTTCACAAATCTCGGCAATTACTTGCTGTTTAATTGTATCGATGTCACCATATGATTTTACACTGAACACACTTCTGTTACTCCCGGCAATGCATACGGCTTCGTCAATATCCACAACACCCACAGTAATTACAGTAATGCGAACACCTTCAGCACGCAGGGCGAGCGCAGCTTCACAGGCTGTCAATAGATTTATCATTAGGATCAAACAGGATATAACAACAATATTGTAAAGAGTAGTGTGTATAGTTAACATAGTCTACACCTGTAGACACATCTATATTTTCCTGTTTTATATTACACTAAACATTTAATTTCCCTACATTGATTTTAAAATGTTTTCTACTTCATCAAATGCATTTTTTCTTTCATTTTAGGGATTGGGTGTTGTACATCACGTAACACAACTAATGTTTTCTCTCAGTAGAAATGTTATTTCATGTTTTCGCCCAAATAACACTAATGCATGCACTGGCGAATCACTGTGGTGTAGTAATAAGAATAGCTAACAAACTAGGACAACTCCGGCAGAAACAAAGGGAGGCAGGTAAGGATGTGTGATGTCCCTTGGTCTGTTCTTTCACTACAGCGAATGTATCTTGCGATCCATAGAGGCAATGCCAGAAGTATTAATCGGTGGACAAAACATAAACAACGCCCGTTATGCTGATAACACTTTGTTGATAACGCAGAATGAGTCAGATTTACAAGAAATGGTCAAAATGATAGATCTTTTCAAGGTGTAAATAATGGCCTCAGCTTAAATCAAAACTGATGGCCCTAACTAAGAAACACAACATCATCATGCTGTAAAGATGAACGAGACGGAACTAAGACTACTAGACACATTTCGATACTTGGGCAGCACAGAAGAGCTGAAGGGATATGTTCATGAAACAAAGAACATAAAAAGCAAGCCAACATCAGTCTTCCAGAGTATTAGGGGACTCTTGTTCATCTAAAACTTGACACTGTAATTAAAGAAGAACACATAGCTCATTGGAAGCAACGAACACTTGGTTTTAGACAAGAGTGTTTACAATTCCTAGGGCTGCATAGAAAGCTAATAACAGGGTAGAAAAGAAACTGACACAAAAACAGCGTCTTGCAAACATCAAGACAAGGCAGTTATCTGTTCTAGGATATGGCATGACAAGAGGCCATATGAAACCCACGGTCACAACGTGCAGCATCGCAGGAAGACGGACAGGTGGATAGAAACAGAATACCATTGGGCAGCTGGAAATAAAGATATGGGAGACGATTAACACTGGCATTGGTCAACGACACTCGTTTACACAGGAAGTGGAGATCCATCATTGATAACGTCAAACTGCAAGACATTTGATGACGATGGTGATAATCATTATTATCTCGAACGTTAATACTTTCTCTCACTCGCGTGAGATTGATTAAAGGGGTTAAGATGAGGGCGCAGTCAACTTCACTCTCTCGTATGGGTTCGTCATGAGCTATATGCAATATAACGTCGAGACAGCTTGTGAAGGGCCCTGATGCAGAAGGTGACCAGGCCTTCGTTCGTGTCTGTTCGCGCTCTTAACATTTTGCAATGCCTGCTGGCCGCATCTTATTTTGACAGTGTAACAAGATGTCTGTCTCTTACGCCCAATCAGTAGAATCTTGGCGTCACATACTATTGGTTGACATACACTGTATCGCTATGAAGAATGCCCCTCAGCTACTAGCATCCGGTTCAGCCCGCTGGTCAAACTGGTGTCCCAAATGGTGTTCGCTAGGCATACTACAGCTGGTCTGAGCCATATGTGCGTTGTGGGTTAGAGTTGGCTTTTGCCGAACTCTTTACTGTGGAAGCTTTATGTATCCATCATGAGGCGTGCTTCCTCTCCCTAACTATTCCGTCCACAAATGTGACTGTGTCTTTTAAGTCATTTTCTCAAGACTGAGTTTTCTGGTTTCACCTCACAGGCTGAAAAGATTGTCCGTGACCATACGGTACAGTGTCCCACGTGTAAACAAAGCTCGACGCCATTTTCTGACGCGTCATTGATTGAACTGCTAGTGAAAAATACATACACACATACATATGTTTGTCTACACATAAACTCGGTATGCCGTAATTTAACTCATGAAACAGACATTATATGTGGGCAACAATGGCATGCTAATGATTGTCTCACTTTTTGTTTTATCTTGTGAACGGCCATCTGTAACTATGAATAGCAATTTAAGCGCATCAGGTCGAGATCCTTTGCTTTCGTCAGTAAAGATTCCGGAAGTTCTGATATTATCTATTGCTTCTCCAGTCTCCGTTTCCTGTTTCAGATGTGGTGCCCCTAACGTAGCCTGTCAACAGACCAGCAAGGGCAATTAAATGTATAAGCCCAAACCACATAATGAATTACGTTTCATTTAAATGTTAGAAAGAAGATAATAAAGGTATTGCTTTTTAAAACAACCAACAGAATAACGACCAAATCAAATCTATTTTGTATAAAATCAACAATTGATGGAAATGTTTAAACAAAGAGACCGTGATCATGTTTTGACAAGTCTGATGTTCCCTCATTGGTTGATATCAATATAAGCTTTGGGACAGGGCCAGCTTTTGGTATCCTTTAGTCATTTGTAACAGCCCGGTGGAAGCTACACTATTAAAAGTGACATCATGTCAGTCTCGAGAAACAGGTGACTTTCTAGTCTGTGAGAGGTATGTACCGTGTTACAGTCCAACACCTCACTATATGTTCGTCTGTGAGAGGTATGTATTTTGTCACAGTCCAAAACCTAAATGTACGTTAGTCTGTGAGAGGTATGTATTTTGTCACAGTCCAAAACCTAACTGTATGTTAATCTGTGAGAGGTTTGTATCTTGGCATGGTCCAACACCTAACTGTATGTTAGCCTGTCTCTCCGTGAGATATATAGCATGCTCTTCAAGGAACACATGTCAAAAGTGTGTAGTAGATGTTCCTAACTGAAGCACACTAAGGATGAATCGCTGTTTGGGATTTGATTATTAATCAGACGCCAGCTATACACATCAACCTTTGTGGAGTTGGTCAGCGTATCGTTGTCATCACTTTCCGCGAGTGCCTGACAGGAGCTTATGATGCCATTCTTGCTCTCTTACACTGGTATACATTAAGTGAGAGATTGTCGGTCTTAGTGGGATCGAGGCTGTTACAACGTGATACTTTCTCGGTATTCTGACATCCCAAGGCAATTTCTTAAGGCTCTGCACCCAGAGGCATCACTTGTATCTTTTAAATACTGAATATGTTAACCGATCGATGCAGGTAGCTGAGCTTCCGTGTCAATAACCAGAACAGTGTCATCTCCGAAAAGCGTACGCCATACGACAGTTTCCCTTCTCTCACTCCATGCCATACGCCGCACACTGCATCGCAGGGCATTCTTTTGCAATCGATTCGCTGTTCCCGTCGCCATGTGAGTTGTTCCGTTAATGTTCGTATTTCTAGTTTTACAACTACATCCTTCAGTCATCATCATGTAGCATGCCCTTTGTAGAACGTCGCTCCCATTACAGTCTGTCTGAAAAAAAATCGTTCTCTTGCCAAAACTCCAGCCTCCGCCACAGTCTAACTCATGCATCTCTGGATATCTTGGTTTTCATTGTCTACCCCTTCCCCTTTTGTCTGGGACCATACCTTCCATCACCGTTTTCTCAAGACCGTTGTGTCGCCTGATGCCATCAAATTATTTGCATTTTCTAGCCAAAATGGAATTGATAAGCAAGTTTGCCTCTATGCTCAACTCTTACCGAATGTCTGCAGTTGTTTTTTTCTCTGTCCAGTGTATTTTGAGGATCATTCTGTAACATTTAACTCGAACGATTTGATTCTTTTTCTAGAGGTGTTGGGAATCGTCCATGATTCACATCCATAAGCTGCCACAGGAAAAAACACAGGTTCTTAAGACTTTTACTTTTATCATTTTGTCGGCTGAATTTTGTCCATACGACCTCTTGTGGTTATCGAAAAGGCACGACAAACTGCGTTAGACGCCATCCCACCTTTCTACCCTGCGGGTTACATGTTTACGGAAAGGCTTCGGTGGTAACCCTGAGGCAAAATCTGCATCCGATGCTATCTCCAGTCGCCTCGATGAATGTCTTGCCACTGGCAAAAGGTAGCTTAGGCTCTGTGAGTGAGGTTGACAAAAGGCGCAGTTTCTTCTTCACTTTAATCCAAATCACCGCGCAAGTCACCCATTTCAGCGTACACAGCAAGCGATACGACTGTTCACACGGCTGAACAAAGAGAGTGGTCTTCATCACTTGTGATGGACAACTAATGTAATGGTGCTCTGTCATAATTTCTTCCGGCTGTTCAATCTCTGCATTGCCATAGCTAGTCTTCTTCTGATTTCTTAAGAGCAGTCACTAGTTTTGTCAATTCTGGAGCCCATATATTCAAAATGTGTAACCTGATCCATTTCCTCACCACACACTTAAAAATTATGCTGATATTGTGTTTTGTCGGTGGTCATTATCTTTGTTTTATGTATGTTTATGAACTGGTTTTGATCTTAACTATGTCAATCCTTTAGTATCTATTATTTATACTTTCGGTTTACTACAATAACAGCGTTAGTTTTGATTGGGTTTATTCCAGCGTGAACCTTTCTATTATCGATTTAACTTGTATTTCTTAAGTTTTTTTTTTTTATTTGCTGCTAAATGCAAACAAACGAGAATGGAACCTTCAGTTAATCATCGTCCCACCCGTGTGACAGCCGCTCAAGCGAGGATTTTGATAGAAAAATCTATGTATGATGCTGACAGTAGTGATGTAGAAGTAGATGCGGACATTGATTATCAGAACAGTTACAGTGGATTGGTAGATGATGACTATCACGACCATCAAGACCCTGCTGCCACGCCCACATCTAGTTCTAGTCGTCAAAATGATTTTGATACTGAGCCCTCGACCTCAAAACGTCCGAGATATAATATAACTATATTAGCTGTAAAAGGTAGAGCAGGAAATGTGAACTCTGCAACTAGATCTAGAAGTCACAGAAGTGCCCCAGTAGAAAGAGATGAGTGGAATGAAGTCAGAGAAAGTTCCACAAAAAATGCTTTCCGATTTATTCCTAAGCAAGAACCAGGTGCGTCTACTGAGTCAGGTCTTACAGGGCAGTCAGCATCAAGTGAGTCCTTCATAGACCTGTTTGATCAAGAAGTAAAGATCTTACTTATTGTTTCTATAAATGCAAATAATCGGTAGAAAATTACTATCAGCACACTGTCTCTTCGTCGCTCAGTGTACTCCCGTTGATTTGACATAACTCCCCATCTCTTCGTCGCTCAGTGTACTCCCGTTGAGTTGACATACCTCCCCATCTCTTTGTCGCTCAGTGTACTCCCGTTGAGTTGACATAACTCCGAATCTCTTCGTCGCTCAGTGTACTCCCGTTGATTTGACATAACTCCGAATCTCTTCGTCGCTCAGTGTACTCCCGTTGAGTTGACACAACTCCCCATCTCTTCGTCGCTCAGTGTACTCCCGTTGGGTTGACATTACTCCCCATCTCTTCGTCGCTCAGTGTAATCCCGTTGGGTTGACATTACTCCCCATCTCTTCGTCGCTCAGTGTAATCCCGTTGGGTTGACATTACTCCCCATCTCTTCGTCGCTCAGTGTACTCCCGTTGGGTTGACATTACTCCCGATCTCTTCGTAGCTCAGTGTACTCCCGTTGGGTTGACATAACTCCCCATCTCTTCGTCGCTCAGTGTACTCCCGTTAGGTTGAAATTAATCCCCATCTCTTCGTCGCTCAGTGTACTCCCGTTGGGTTGATATTACTCCCCATCTCTTCGTCGCTCAGTGTACTCCTGTTGGATTAACATTACTCCCCATGAGCTTGATACATTTCTTGCCGTAATTATCATGATCGGCACAGATAGACAGCCAGAGATTCCCCACTACTGGTCTTTGGCACCTGAATTGTACACACCATGGTACCACTCAATGTTTCCTCGTAACCGTTTTCAGGATATATTCTATACAATGATACATGCCGGTGACGAAAGTGCTGAAGGCAGAGATAAAATCGAGCCATTCATGAATCTACTCCTGAGAAAGTACCGAGCAGCATTCTACCCTTATCAGGATTTGAGTATAGATGACATTGTGATAGGGTTCAAGGGCAGATGTAAGTTCAAGCAGTGCAATGCTGCAAAACTCAATAAGTACCACATAAAAACGTTTGGCTTTTGCGACTCGGCAAATGGATATGTGAACAACATACTTAGGTATTTTGGTACTGAAACATCTTACAACCCCGATGCAGACCCTACATCAAGTCATGCTGTCAAAGTTTTTGACACATTGTTATCGTACGTTGGCACGGGACACACTTTGTTTGCAGATCGTTTCTACACGACTCGTGTTCTAATTGATTATCTTGTTTAGCGTCGTCAGTATTATACTGGCACACTCAATGTCAATCGTGTTTGCTTTGATCTTCAATTGAAGACCCTCAACCTTCCGTACCGTGAGATGCGTTGGTTTCAGAATCAGCATAAAACCATAATGTGTGTTGGATCTAGGCGAAAAATGGCAAATAAGAGTGTCATCATGGTCAGCACAGATGCGGTTGTTGAGACAACACGAGTCAAGGATGTTGACAAGCCATCGATGATTCAGAAGTACAACATGAGCATGAATGGGTTCGATACTTTGAATCAGAAAGTCACCTATTATTGCACCTTTGAAAGGAAAACAATAAAATGGTGGAAGAAAGTGTTTTATTGGCTACTTGAAGTCAGGTCAACGCTTTCATTCTTTACACTCTGACTCGTGAAGCTGGCTCTAAGTGATTGAGTCTGAAAAGTTCAAGCGAGAACTTGTGACTCAGCTCACACATCGTTCTGCTGCAACAGTTCCTGAAGCAGGTTATGCTCCAAGAAAGCCCTGCAGACAACCAGCTGCAAACCCCTCGGAACCCCTCCATGAGCCACATCATCTCGTATTTGAAAAGAGACAGACATTGTGTCGTCTGCGCCACTCCCACAGAACGCAAGCGTACACATTTCATATGTTTAGGGTGTACAAATAAGTCTCACCTACTCCCCAAGGATTACTTTGGGGCCTTCCTTAAAGCATAACATCCTTTACTGCATGTTAGCAGTCACAGTGTGCAGTGCATATAGTTTTTACATTTTTGAATATATTTGTCAACATTTTCAACATCGACATTATCTTTAGTAAATGTGTCATATCTTCACTTCTGTTGGATATATTACTTTCACATTTGGCCTCGACTTCACTAATTTGGATTTGAACTAATTAGAATAAGCATGAAATGGATTCGCATTGCAGATGCTGAGATAATGACGAGTAAGTCTACCATATGTCACTAAATATTTAAATATTGTTGTTTCATTGCCTGTTATATTTTCTACTGTTTCTTCTAAAGCACGTTATGCATTGCTGTGCAATCTTCGTTATGCAATAGATTGTCCATTTGCCTTCAAATTGATGTATAATAAGATACAGATATGTGTATTTATTAAACGTGTTATTGTGATTTAAAAAGCGTAACCACTGGTTCTTTTTGCCTCCCTTAATTTGACAGCGTACAGCTCAGAAAACAATTGCACGTGGAAAGATATGTTTCAAGTCAGCCTAGTCATAGTGAATGACCTCACGTCAGACCTAGTAGAAAAAAAAATCCCTTCGTTTAGGGTTCAAAAGATGTGTTTAACACGATGACAAAGACAATACTGAATCATGTTTGAGGTAGGACATAAACTTGTTTAACTGTTCACGAAGAAAACCCCATATTCGCTGCCGTTGTGCCGAAATGTCCTCTATATTTCAGATAAGCAGCCAATTTCAATACAAAGCTATGCATATATCATCTCTATTTTAGAGATCGAATGGCTTGGCGAGGTTAATGCATTCAATATAAAGAGGTGTGTTTTGTTCGCTGCATCTATCAGTGGTCCGATTTGAGCCAAAACCAAACCGACTCAGTTTTATCTTTTCTGCAATTTGTCCTGTATTACACGAACTCAGATATAACGTGCATAGATTAGCAGCGATCATCGTCGTCATCTGGTTGACCAATCCTGAGCCTTATCGCAAGGAAGTCTCAGCACGTCTTTCAAATGGATTCCTCTGCAGCCCTTTTAATTTATTTCAGCATTTCGTCGGATCTCTTCATGTCTGAGATATAAATATTAGCCTTGGTCAAGCAGTTCCTCTTCTCCCTCTGAATCGTGCCATCTTATATCTTCTTTATACGTTCATGTCGCATTGTGTGTCCCTCCCAATTCAACCTTCGTTGATGTTTCAATTGTACTATTCTCATTATGCGCTAACCTGTAATTGTCGTTGTTTCCTCCATCACTAGTTTTCTTGTATATGTTGATTATGTTGTTATCTCTCATATATTATGATACGGTCCCCTCGTACAACGGAATCAGAAATGTCCGTACATGTAATAAAGAAGGACTTTTCCCCAGAGTTGAATCTTCTCTGCTGGATTGGTATCACTATCGGTGGTATCCTGTTGGCATCACATTTTATGATCTTCTGTATTTGATTGACCGTTTAGTTATGTCAGTACATTTAGTTCCTCAATTGTGTTGAGAGTGGAGTTGGATAATGTCATTTGTACAGGTGTACACATTTGAGCGATGATCGGATGATATCTCATTTGTTTATAAGTATCATGAATAATATAGCCTGTCGCAGATTTCAGCTGTGTTGTATACTTTATATTTGGTTACAATGTTTTGGTTATGGCTTCATACATTCCCTGATGTTACCAGTACCCGCTGACGACTGTATCGACTTGAAGTCCTCCACACAATCTCTTGCCATTCTCTGCACGATCGGCAGATGTGTAAACCTTTGAGGTCGTGCAGATCGAAGAAATGAGGAAATCCAGGTGAGTGTTTCGACACTTTTTAATGGCTGGTGCAACGATGACGGACGCCGCCTCAAACCAGACATTTTTGCTTGTTGTCTTCTTCCCAAAAACCGCCAAGACCGTGGTGTGTACTGACACCTCGAGAAAGACCCGCCAGTATGTAGGGCCACCGTGGTGTGTACTGACACCTCGAGAAAGACCCGCCTGTATGTAGGGCCACCGTGGTGTGTACTGACACCTCGAGAAAGCCCCGCCTGTATATAGGGCCACCGTGATGTGTACTGACACCTCAAGAAAGCCCCGCCTGTATGTAGGGCCACCGTGATGTGTACTGACACCTCGAGAAAGCCCCGCCTGTATGTTGGGCCACCGTGTAGTGTACTGACACCTCGAGAAAGTAGGGCCACCGTGGTGTGTACTGACACCTCGAGGGAGCCCCGCCTGTATGTAGGGCCACCGTGGTGTGTACTGACACCTCGAGGGAGCCCCGCCTGTATGTAGGGCCACCGTGGTGTGTACTGACACCACGAGGGAGCCCCGCCTGTATGTAGGGCCTACAATAACTCTCTGATTTACCAACAATTTAGATAATGTGTTTTCTTACATATTTTCCCCTTTCAGAACAAACTGTTTTTGCTTTGTTTATGCAGAGCAATGTTCTGCATACCATAGTAGATCTTTTATAGGATGGAGACTCATTTGACAGCAGACTAGTGAGTGGTAAGTACCGCAATCAGCGCTGTGAATAGTGCTGGTTTGTTTATCGTGTTTCAGTTCATACCGTCTAGTGATGATCAGATCAATATGTTACCAAATTTTAGAGTCAGGCTCCCCCAGAATACTTTGTGATCGGGCTTCGTTTGGAAAAAAAGGTGTTTTGGATGAACATGGCGTGGTAGGCACACAACTTCACTATCCACTATCCATGTCCGTTCATCTTTCCGGTGCCGAACTTTCCTAGGCACGTAACTCAGAAGAAGAGACCGGTACCCGCCCGTGCGTTGTAGTTATCCAACATAATCTAAGTGGTTCTCTTTGATAATTCTTGTGACGTGTGAATTCAGCTGCTGATATATTTCCTACTTTGATTCACATGTGTATCCAAGTGTAGCTGCATGTTAGCTGATTATATTGACGGTGTCATTTGTACCTGATGAGTGACTAAAATAACTGAATGTGAATGGGCGTTTATGTCAACAGACACACATCATTTTGCCATGTTCTGTTATTATTTAATATATGTGTATTCCAGTATAAGATAACCGTCCCGTCATTCTCTTCCAGTAAATTGTCAAAGAGTTATTCCCTCTTACATTCGTGCACATTGTCTATAGTTTCTCAGTAATCTATTAACCACAAAAGGTGCACTCAACATGGATGTCAAATCAAGAATAAATAATTCTTCTACGCTATACCGTATAGAGGTTACACCACACTGTGCAAGTGCGGAGTCTAACGTCTGTTAACTATTGTGATCTACCTTTGTTAGTCAGGGTTAGGTCAAACCGACGTATGAAGATCCCACTTCACTTCCAAGCAATGATCATTTAAAAACGTATGTTTCATGACAGTCTTGCAAATGAGATGGAATTGGCACTGTGACACGTCTACAATGTTGCTTACTGAGGAGTTTCTTATTGCACTACATCCCGGAGGGAAATGGTGGACTTTTTCAAATATGCCTTCTGGATATGCAGAGATCTACAGTAATCCGTCACCTTTGAAAGTTGAGAAGTGTACTCGACGCAATTATGAGTTGAATTAGCAACAACAACAACAACCTCATCAACAACATCATCATCGTTGACTGACACATTGCCGATGTGGAACTAGCCCTAATCTAATCTCAGCCACACGAAGATGTCGGTTTGTTTATTGCCGTTTTCAAGCATGATCACTGCGTGGCAGTGGTCATTTTCTTACCTGTTGCATACAGTGCCATCTAGTAAATGACTGGTAAATCGTGTACCTGAATAGCGTCCTCTTTGTTGCTGAATTCTCCCAATCCGAACAGTAACACAAAATCGTTACTGAAAATTGATACCGTCCATTGAACATCGTCAGGCCCATATGGCATCGAGTCGATGAGATTCCCGACAAATGTCAGAGATCTGTTGTAGCCGATTTTGGCAATGCTGTTGGAACTGTCCACTAGCACCGCGACATCCGCAAAAGGCTTGTATGTGCACGTTTGTCCTGTAGATGGAGCAGGGAGATATTGTTCAGCTACAATGGATACAAACAGTAAAAGATACAATTGCAAAGATAATATGCGTTGCTCCTGTAGCAACAATTCTGCAAACCAGTGTTTCTTGTCTAGGTACATGCGTTCATGTGAGCATTTAGTGATGCTCGTATCAAGGTAGATATGACCGTGTGAGCATTTAATGATGCTCGTATCAAGGTAGATACGTTCATTTGAGCATTTAGTGATGCTCGTATCAAGGTAGATATGACCGTGTGAGCATTTAATGATGCTCGTATCAAGGTAGATACGTTCATTTGAGCATTTAATGATGCTCGTATCAAGGTAGATACGTTCATTTGAGCATTTAGTGATGCTCGTATCAAGGTAGATATGACCGTGTGAGCATTTAGTGATGCAATCCCTGGAGGACAGGGGCGAGCGACCCCAACCAGGCACGCCTACAGGTAGCGGATAGTGGAACGACCTCCACATATGGCACGTCCACAGGTGGCGGATAGTGGAACGACCTCCAGACATGGAGCGTCAGCTGCGATGTAAGCCAGGTATAATAACTGAACGAATAATCAGTCGTGGACCAACCGGCGGTGTATTTCAGCAGGGTGAGGTTGGACAACAGGTGACACTGCTTTCCCCACTGAAATACCTCATGTGTCATATGACGGGTACACCGAGAGGGTAAGAGCCGGTATATGCTCTAGCCACTGGAAGGAAACCTCGGTAGACAAACCAACCTACTGCCTTGCAGGTACCATCGGGAGATGGAAAGGCTATGGCAGACAAACCAAAACAGAAAACTCAACCCGACCTGCCGAAGACGGAGTGTGTCAGCTACGGCGCAGGAACCGGGAAAAATAAGGGCACACACGCACCAACATGATATGGTCATGCGACAGTCTAACCTATCGTCATGGTGTCTCTCCTACAAGGTACAACCGGGGAGGAGCGGTGCCGGGCCCCCAGCCTCGAGGGGACCCACCAAAGCAGCCAGTGCCTCTGCTAACCTAGTGGTCAGGGGGAGGCAGAGTAGTGCGACTGATCAACAAACAAGGAACCTAAAAGTGTTACAATGGAATGCAGAGAGGGTGAGAAATCAGAAACCCGAACTGCAAGAATTTCTCAAGGAAAACGATATAAACATCATTTGTATTCAGGAAACACACCTAAAAGACACTACAAAATTGTACATCAGAGGATATGAATGGTTCTGTCAAGATAGAGAAAAAAAGATCCAGAGGAGGAATAATACCACTAGTTATACATTCTATACCAGCAGTAGAAACAAATAGGTCTGGACCAGATGAATTAGAATATATCACAGTAAAGATATTCCTAGCCAGTGGAGACTCAATGATAACAAACGGCTATAATCCACCAGGCACAGCTCTGACAATACACAAAGTCAAAATTGAAGAATCAAGACACCTCATAGTGGGAGATTTTAACAGTTACTCCTCAAGCTGGGTCTACGAAACAATGGACCAGAGAGGCGAGGAGGTAGAAGATTGGATGATAGAAAACAAATAGGCCAGAGGATAGGCACACATATTACTCTAGAATATGGAAAAAATTAGTACTCCAGACCTTGCGATGGCATCGGACGACCTTCACCGACTAATAGCAAGAACAGTCAACAGCAAACTGGGTGGGAGCGACCATGTCCCAATAACTTTAGAAATATGTAACATGGGACACACAGATATAACATATATGCACCCAAGTTGGAATTTTAAAAGACCAAACTGGACTCTATTTAGAGAAACAGTAAATAAACTCTGTCAAGATATATCCCATGCCAAAAATGTAAACAGAAATGTAACCATCATAACGGAGGCTATCATCCAGGCAGCAAAGAAATCAATTCCACGCGGAAAACATTATAAACCCTATTGGAGCAACAAACTAGGGGACATGCACAAGGAACTAAGCGAGGCAAGAGATACCATGGAAATAAATCCTTTCCCTGAAAACATAGGGAAACACAGCAAAATTAAAAATACATTCATAGAACAGAAGAAGGAGGAGATCCAAAGAAGTTGGCTTGAAAATACTAAAGGCCTCAAAATTGACAGGGATAAAAGTAAACTCTGGAACCTGACAACAGCCTTAAATAAGGAAACCAGAGGGAGCCATTGGAAGACGATCATTAAGGAAAATGAGAAACATTATACAGGGAAAATGGCAGCAAATAACCTAGCTGAATGTTTCAGAGATGAGAGTACCACAACATTGACATGAGAACGCAAATTAGAAGTAAAAAAAGATATAAAAGAAAACCTGAAGACACAGAATTTGGATCCCTGCATGACGTCATCATTCAAAATGGTAGAGTTAAACACTGCTACTCAGAAACTGAAAAAAACCAGAAAGCTCCAGGAAAAGATGGCATCACAAATGAAATGATTAAAAACCTAGACCAAGGGTCAAGACGAAAACTCATTAATATCTTCAATCAATTATGGAGCAAGGGTTAGATCCCAGACCAGTTGCGGGAAGCTATCATTATCCCCATCAGAAAACCAAAAACGGACAAGACAAGCAATGAAAGTTATAGGCCAATAAGCCTGCTCAGCTGTGTTTGAAAAGTCATAAAAAATTGGTGAATGCAAGACTAATAAAACGTCTGGAAAAAAACCATCTCCTACTCAAATCACAGTCAGCCTTTAAGAAAAACCGAAACACAGAAGACCAACTAGTGTACCTAACTCAGGAAATAGAAAATGCATTCCAAGGTAAGGAAAAAGTACTTGCGGTCTTTGTGGATATGGCAAAAGCTTTTGACAAGGTATGGAGAGAAGGACTCCTCCTAAAACTATTAAACAACCAAATAGAAGGGATAATGTACACCTGGATACAAGACTTCCTCCGATACAGAACTGCAATAGTCAAATTAGATGGATCACTGAGCCATAGTATAACTCTCCAACAAGGCGTATCCCAGGGAGGCGTCATCTCTCCTATCCTCTTTATCCTGTTCATAAACGACATAGCGGGAAAACTCCTCAAGAAAGTATCCAGTGCCCTACACGCTGACGACTTCGCAATGTGGAACAGAGGGTGCGGAGCTGAGACGAAAGCTGAAGGGCAGCCGCTCCGATCTGGTGAAGACTACATAATTCATCATGGCGACTGGCCTACAGATATGTCATGAAGGCAAAGGAGAAGAAAGAAGTGATGCCATCGTCTACTGACGTATGTTCTTGGATTATTTATTGAAGCCATTTGACAATACAATATATTATATAAGAACATAATGAAACATCGTGATAACAGTTATAGACATAGCAGTGACATACATAATCAAACGAAAAAAATACCGTTCCAGACATTTCAAATACAGAGAAATCAGACACATGCAAAACATACCCAGATATTTCAGCTCCCAGAGAAAAAAGACGAAATTCACTCGGATAACACAGATACTCACCAAAACTGACCTGCATTATATATATATATACCCAGAAAGGAATTATTGACAGAACGAAACCCGGACAATATAAACTATATACAAAACAAAAACAACATAAAACATGTCCTACTGATATAAACCATACAATTGTGGTCTGCCGGGGGATCTGTGTATGACAAGGACAAGAATAGCTCCACTGCCTTACAGAGAGCATGTCGTCAGAGACGACTAACTGTGTGACATGGCATAACACCAGCCATGGCTGGCTATTTTTATTAGAGCAACATAGATGTTGCCTAACAGGCTGCAAGCCTACTTTGCTCTGATGTTAGAGTCTATTAAGATGAACTGATACATCGGATAACCACCCTCCATAAGCGATTGTCCCAATTCAATGGAGTATTACGCTGCTCGAGCCTAGCCCGCTCAGGAAGAAACTATTCCCCCGAATGGACACATCTAATACCAGAGCTGGGACCTGCACAGAGGCAATTGTCACTGAAGAAGTACATGTCTACTAAGAACTAAGAATACACTAAAACCCCTGCAAAGAAACCGGAATAATATAAACCATACAATACAACCCGAGATTATAAACCCTACAATAAAACTCCTACAATAAAACCAGGACAATATAAACCATACGTTAAAACACGGATAAAATGAACCCTACAAAAAAAACCTGACAATATAAAGACAATATAAACCCTACCAAAATAAACATCCACAGAAGAAGGTCTCTGCTAAAACAATATTCGACAAGATGCATTTACAAACCACGACACAAATCAGTTTAGTTTAAACATATACGGCCATTGATAGTAATGAGATGTCATTACGGGCCGTCAAATGCGGACCGCAGTCTAGATCATGTCCCACATATATTCAACAAATGAAAAAGGCAGGAAGGACAAACTGCATCAATGAGTCTATAATCACATCAATCAGCTACAATACGTTACCATCACTACAAAATATGCGTGTGTATATATATATATATATATATATATATATATATATATATATATATATATATATATATATATATATATATATATATATATATATCGTGAATTACGATTCCAAAATGGAAGATGTGTTTTTTGAAATTTCAAACCTATATACCGAGGAGTACGCCAAGCAGACACTACTTCCGCAAAACGTGTCACAGCTGCCCTTGCCGAAGTTTTTACTTCTCTAAACTGGCATGATCGAAGTGTCAACATAGATTGCGAGATGCTATCTCACCTACGTTTTCGCACATTGTGATCCTCAACAAAATATCGCCGAAGTCGAACAAAGCCTAAACAAGCTGAATTAAGCAGACACGGCAGCTGGCCTGTCATACAAAGCGTATATACAGAATACTCAATTTCTGCTGAACGCTTTCTGGTATATTAGGAAACTGCGATTGGATTATGTCAATTAGTAAGTCTACATAAGTTGGGACATCAATAACCACATCAGTGATACGGAGTTAGCACAGCTTCAACATCATTCAATCGTCACTCCTTCACCAACGTCACAGGGGTCTGAGGTTTGGAGTGTACGCAAATCAGAGGCATAGAAGCTCAGAATTGCAAAATACTATCAATGGAGCATACATCATTAACTATCTCACTTAGAGACCACATCCGAAATATTTACATCCGAGACCAGTTCTGGGATGTGGTCAACTCTGCGGCAATGCACAAGTACATGTGGGCCGGTCATGTGTTTAGCATTGTGGGCTGGTCATGTGGTCAGCATTGTGAGCTGGTCATGTGGTCAGCATTGTGGGCCGGTCATGTGGTTAGCATTGTGGGCCGATCATGTGGTTAACATTGTTGGCCGGTCATGTGGTTAGCATTGTGGGCTGGTCATGTGGTTAGCATTGTGGGCTGGTCATGTGGTTAGCATTGTAGGCTGGTCATGTGGTCAGCATTATGGACTGGTCATGTGGCTAGCATTGTGGGCTGGTCATGTGGTCAGCATTGTGGGCTGGTCATGTGGTTATCATTGTGGGCTGGTCATGTGGTCAGCATTATGGACTGGTCATGTGGTCAGCATTGTGGGCTGGTCATGTGGTCAGCATTGTGGGCTGGTCATGTGGTTAGCATTGTGGGCTGGTCATGTGGTCAGCATTATGGACTGGTCATGTGGCTAGCATTGTGGGCTGGTCATGTGGTTAGCAATGTGGGCTGGTCATGTGGTCAGCATTGTGTGCCAATCATGTGGTTAGCATTGTTGGCGATCATGTGGTTAGCATTGTGGGCTAGTCATGTGGTCGGCATTATGGGCTGGTCATGTGGCTAGCATTGTGGGCTAGTCATGTGGTTATAAGTGTGGGCCGGTCATGTGGTTGGCATTGTGGGTCGGTCATGTGGTCAGAATTTTGGGCCGGTCATGTGGTTGGCATTGTGTGCCGGTCATGTGGTCAGCATTGTGGGCTAGTCATATGGCCAGCATTGTGGACCGGTCATGTGGTCAGCATTACTGACGATCTATAGACGAGAAAGTTGTATGTATGGAGGCCATACAATCAAGTGAAACCAACCGGTCGCCGCTAGCCAGCGAGGTGAAGAGATGATCTATACCACGATTTTGGACCGTCATGGCGAAGGACGGACACATATCCAAGTTGCTCTTGGTTACATGGCATCAGCAAATGATTGGATATCATTAGGTGTTTATGTATTTATTGATGTATATGCATACACAACGATATGATGTGAGCGTGTGTAGTTGACCATCAAGGATAAACTGGACAATCAAGCTGCACGAAACGAAAGAATACAAGACTGCGCAACTGCAAATGCTTTTCATGTTTGTCCTACGCGCGGTAGAGTTTGTCACACTCAATTCAGATTGTACAGTCATATGCAGTCACATCTGAATATGCATGTCTGACGCTGTACCATCTTCGCCTGCGATAGGCAACTAACTAATTATTTTGGGGGTTCATACTCCAGTTGTCAGGGAAATGTTTTTTCCTATCGCAACGGCTCTAGATACCTTTATAACACCACCTACATGTTTGGTTTAGATATACAGCTATAAACATGTGTTTGGTTTGTCATGACGTCGCTGTTAAGAGCAATCGTCCACAACAGCAAGAAATGCATATGATGAGGTAGTTATTCATAACAAAATGCAAAACGGTATCAACTCACCTGGAGGAGGAGCGGAATCTGAAGAAAAAAAAATACATTTATAACTAGTGAGAGATGACTGGAGTTATTTGCTTGTCCAATTAACACGGAGATAAATATATGATAATAATCAATATGTAGGGAAGAAACTACACAATAGTAGCCATCGAGTAGGTAGATAACCAACTTACAGAACGTAACTACGCGATTGTAGACGACTTACTGGACGTGCCGATGAGATATCATCAATTCGCCTTAGGTGACAGCAAATCAATAGCCTACATGCGGGGAGGTAACTACTAGGTAATAACCATATTGCAGGGAGGAAACTGCATGATACTATTCGATTGCAGGGATTTGACTACAGTATAATTGCCACTTTGCTGAGAGGTTACTACAAGATAATAGCCAGTTTGCTGATATGTGACTACAAGATAATGCCTAGCTTGCAGAGAGGTGACTACAAGATAAAAGCCAGCATGCGTAAGAGGTGACTACAAGATTATATTATACCCCAAGAATGCTGATGAAGGTTCAGCTAAGTGCTCATTGCAGTCGTGATATGCTTGATCCTATTTACGTGTTAATCGCTATTACAAGGAACACTTCGGTTTACATCCAGACTACCATGAAACAACCTCTTTTCTGGGAGAAATACGTCGAAGTGAGAGGGGTTTGGAGTCATGGTCAGTACACTTCACCTGATGATGGGCAACAGTGTCCGAACAGTATGTTTTGCCTTAGCAGACATCAGTCTCCTCTCTCACACAGGGAAACAGCAATTGGTAATGACTGAGTGCCCACTCCAAGGTTGTAGCGTTGGTTTGTGTTTGTGTGTGTTCAGTAGCTATCCCTGCGTCATTATCTGTTTATGTGTTTATCGACGTGTGATATTCTGTTGGTATGAGCTGACATCTGTTTATTTCATATTACAGAGGGTGACTACACCGTAACTGCCAATTTGTAGGGATATATGTCAGACAAATATTCACAATTATCTTACCAGTAAATCAAAATGAGTGTTCAAGTATCTGGCTTTACTCACCAATCACTGGCACCAAGGCCATGATGAAAAGGAAGACATTTA
Organism: Ariolimax columbianus; assembly: GCA_036924085.1. Classification (NCBI taxonomy): domain Eukaryota; kingdom Metazoa; phylum Mollusca; class Gastropoda; order Stylommatophora; family Arionidae; genus Ariolimax; species Ariolimax columbianus. Next base: position 161,956,030 of record JAVGWX010000002.1, read on the forward strand.
TCGATGTGGTCCTCATTGTTATCGTCGCCTGCAACAATTCAAGAATACAAAGATAAAATGGCTCATACATGAAGTTTTACAGTAACTGTCAGTCAGGTTCCATTGTTGAGCAGTTAACCTCAAACGTTGTGTACGCGGGGCCGTATTAGGGCGGAGAGTGACAACCACATCTGTCAGCCTATGGCTCAGCGGGTTGGTGATAACATGATTCTCTGAAACTCGTTAACGCTTGGACATGATTTAAATAACCGCGGATACGTTATCGACGTCTTTATCCGAGAAATATTAAAATGCTGGCACCTTTTGTTGACAAACCAAATATGTGTATCGGCATAGATGCATGGGTGTGTTAACTTTAAGTGCGACATCACATGTCATGCCTGTATTGATCTCGGTGCTGTTAACCTCGCACATTCCGTGCATGTCATAATCTAGAGCCCCTGACCTCACACATGCCATGCATGTCATAATCTAGGGCTCCTGACCTCACACCATTGCGAGATAACTATACCTTTTTTGGTTTAGAAGAGTTTGAGATCATGACAACATCCGCGCCATGTTTTAAAATTCGCACGTGACAGTCATAAACCTTGCAAACAGTCGACACGTCTGTGGTGCAACGGATCGTCATCTTTAACTGTGGTACTGGTTTACTACTGGAGGTGCACATGCACAACGTGAACTGTTGATTGTGTTGACAAAAACCTATCCCCGGATCGAGTAATGACTGTAACGTTAGTTATCGTCAAATCCCTAGCCGCAGAATTTGCAATGAAACAAATAGTAAGGGCCACGGAGAGCATACGGTAACACGATGTCGGAGGTAAGGGCGTAACTGATAGTTTACAATAATGTAGTGGTTATGGCCGGACTCAATCATGTAGTGGTCATGATTCAACTCAATCATGTAGGGCTGTCATGACTCAACTTAATCATGTAGTGGTCATGACTCGACTCAATTATTTAGTGGTGTCATGACTCAACTCAATCAGGTATTGGTCATGACTAGACTTAATCATGTAGTGGTCATGATCGTACTCAATCATGTATTGGTCATGGCCGGACTCAATCATTTAGTGGTCATGACCGGACTCAATCATTTAGTGGTCATGACCGGTCTCAATCATTTAGTGGTTATGACCGGACTCAATCATTTAGTGGTCATGACCGGACTCAATCATGTAGTGGTCATGATCGATATCAATCATTTAGTGGTCATGACCGGATAATTATAGTATACCAATTTCAGAGATGATGGTGTTACCTGTACATCATTAATTAGAAGGTATGACTTCACTCTTTACCATCGAACGGAATCAGAGGTAATGCCTTCAGCCGATTAAAATGTATGTGATCACTTTTCGCTGGCAATGTAAGTAACTGAGAGTACCCATGTACATGCTATATACATGGGAGATTGTCGAGCCCGATGTGCAAAGACGGTCTTATTGCTGTTGCATTGAGCGTGCTGAACATGTGACTCTGACTCTCAGATCTGGTTGAGCTGTTCAACGGTTAACACCAGCATCTCTGTCACTCTGACTCTCGGATGAAGCTGATCTGTTTAAGGATGTACATGAGTCTCACTTCCCTACACTCATTCTCTCAGATGTAGCATTTGTAATAAACAGCTAAAAAAAAGCATCCTAAATCGAATAGAAATAGACCAGAAATAGACACTGACACTATTCATCTCAGGCCAGAACCAGACGCTGACACTATTCATGTCAGGCCAGAAGCAGACGATGACACTATTCAGGTCAGGTCCAACCAGAAAATGACGCTGACACTATTTAGGTCATGTCAGGCCAGAAACATATACTAACACTAATTTAGGTCAGGCCAGAAACAGACACTGACAATATTCAGGTCAGACCAGAGACACACACTAAGACTAATGAGGTAAGATCAGGCAAGAAACATATACTAACACTATTCAGGTGAGGCCATAAACAGACGCTGATACTATTCAGGTCAGGTCAGGCCAGAAACCGACACTAATACCAATCAGGTCAGGTCAGGCCAAAAACAGACACAAACACTAATCAGGTCAGGTCAGGCCAAAAACAGACACAAACACAAATGAGGTCAGGTCAGGCCAAAAATAGACACTAACACTAATCAGATCAGGTCAGGCCAAAAACAGACACTGACATTAATCAGATCAGGCCAGAAACAGACACTAACACTAATCAGATCAGGTCAGGCCAAAAGCAGACACTAACACTAATCAGGTCAGGCCAGGCCAAAAACAGACACTAACACTAATCAGATCAGATCTGGCCAAAAGCAGACACTAACACTAATCAGATCAGGTCAGGCCAAAAGCAGACACTAACACTAATCAGGTCAGGCCACGCCAAAAACAGACATTTCAAGTCATCATTATGACACACACACACAATTACTATATATTCATTAACACTGCAAATATAAAAGTGGTTTTTTGTTTTATTTGTACAGAAACACACACACAAACACACACACACACACACACACATAACCCCACCTACGCACACACACACATACATACATCTGCACAACACACACACGCACCCCCCAAAAAATAAAAGACTCACTCAAACACACACTCACATACACACAGAACACACACACACACATACGAACACGCACACCCACTGACATATACACCCACGCACACCTAAACAAACACACACACACAAACACACACACACACCCATATATATATATATATATATATATATATATATATATATATATATATATATATATATATATATATCACTAGCTGTTTACATGCCGGCCCATTCATACACAAGTGCGGAAACCAGCATGGACTTAAACAGTGTCTAAACTTAGCAATGAAATGATACATCGTAATAAAGTCTGACCAACGAATTGAGAGTTTTCCACGCCGCCTTCTTCTTCCGTCTCGAGGGAATCCGACTGAGCTCGACGTATTCCAACGTTCATTATTTCACCTGATCACTTGGCCTGCTCACCTGATTCATTGTTTGCGCGAATAACTGTATCGTCAACGGTAACTGCATCGTGGACGACCTGCAAGTGCTAGTTCTGGAGAGTAAGGTCGGCCATGCGTCTGTAAAAGGATGCCTAGTTGACTTTCAGTGGGATGTCCATTGGTTAAATAAGTGCTCCTGTTTCAACAACACATCACATTGCAGTTGGCACTGTGTATTTTTTTGTTTTTCGTTCGCCTTTTTTTCCTAATCCACAAGGCGGTGTGCGTTGCACTGCGGTTTTTATTTTGCGCCTGAAGGTCCAGTGCATCCGACTTCAGCATGCATGTCATATAACAATCTGCTTCCTCCTGCATTTAATCAGGGTTGGCTTCCCCGGGGTAACGGCCAGTGCTGTGATCGGGATAGAACTCAGCACCTTCGGTTTGCGAGCCATATCACTTAATCACTAGGCCACGCCGTCCCCGAACTGTGGATTTGTAGAGAGAAGTTCGGAGGTTCCAACCAAAGCAACCTTTCAGGAATGTCTAGATTGGAAAGAAGGTCGTCCATATTATTAATTCCCACGTGGTTAGTTATGGTTCTAGATCATTGTGCATGTTGAGGAGGCGTCCACGATAGCAGTATTCCTCGATGTCTCATCACTTGTATTTCAAATCGAGGATGTCTTGGACACAAAGGGAAACACGTTGCACGTGGTGTATGTGTGTAACTGTATGGCGCACACACCTGTATAAGGGTAGTGATGCATGGGGCATACACATGGATGGAAGTAGCTGTATGGGGCACACACCAGTATGGGGTAGCTGTATAGGGCACATACATGTATAGGGGTAGCTGTATAGGACACATACATGTATGTGAGTAGTTGTATGGGGATCATGCATGTATGGAGGTAGCTTTATGGGGCACACATATGTATGCTGGTAGATGTATGGGACACACACCTGTATGGGATAGCTGTATGGGACGCACCTGTATGGGATAAGCTGTATGGGAAGCACCTGTATGGGGGGTAGCTGTTTGAAATGTATGTGCTGGTAGCACCACAATGGTTGTTGGTGATGGCACTGTCTAAACAAATGATAAGCGCTAGCCAACATATGTCACCTGTTGAACGAAGTGATAAATTGTTGGTCGACAATGAAAACAACACATCATGTCATAGAATTGGTGTACACTCCAGAGCTGTCTTTCCAAATGATCGAAATGTCTACTCTGAGAGACCAATCTTTTCATAGTTATTTGCGCTACTCTAGTTGCAAAAATGGTATGGGGGAAAGGGGGGGGGGAAGGTTATTTTGAACGGTAATTGTAGCTGCACACTGAATTACAAAAGACATACTTATGTGAGCTGGCGATAATATCGTCTGCAGGAGACGTTGACTTTGCCGACGTTGTGGATAGCATAACATGTACTATTACCTGTCAGGGTGTTTGGTCCTGAACAGAACATGCTTTTTTCGTAACCGGGATAATTTGCTCGTCACATTGACGGACAAACGCCACTGTGTATAGGAGAGACCGCCATCTTGTTGGGTGCCGGAAGTTACTTATTTACAGCCTATATCGACTCAGCCCTACGATTATCAATTGTTAACTTTAGCTCTTGCTTTGACTGAACAGCAACACCAGCCTACATTGTGTTTGCTCTGTCCATCACACACCAACATGTGTTTCCTCCTTTTTAAAACGAACCACAAACTAAGAGTCAAGTTACGGACCAAGCCAACGCCTCGGGTACTCGTCGTCATTTCTGGAACCAAGCTGCCTGCATAATGAGGTGGGGATTGACGTTAAGATCACTATAGTGTGAAACATGGTAGCGTGGGTCGCATTGCACTACATTTAGAAGAACAAGAACCATCTTCCGCAGCATGCTTCTGGGTGCAATAATTGCGAGAAGAATCCTCCACCAGAGACACGTCGTTAAAACCAAACCAGCACAAAGTGAATGGCTTCAAACAAATACAAAAACCAGCACAAAGTGAATGGCTTCAAACAAAAACAAAAACCAGCACAAATTGAATGGATTCAAACAAAAACAAAAACCAGCACAAAGTGAATGGCTTCAAACAAATACAAAAAGCAGCACAAAGTGAATGGCTTCAAACAAATACAAAAACCAGCACAAAGTGAATGGCTTCAAACAAATACAAAAACCAGCACAAAGTGAATGGCTTCAAACAAAAACAAAAACCAGCACAAAGTGAATGGCTTCAAACAAATACAAAAACCAGCACAAAGTGAATGGCTTCAAACAAATACAAAAACCAGCACAAAGTGAATGGCTTCAAACAAATACAAAAACCAGCACAAATGGAATGGCTTCAAACACAAATAAAAACCAGAAAAGTGAATGGCTTCAAACAAAAATAAAAACCAGCACAAATTGAATGGCTTCAAACAAAAACAAAAACCAGCACAAATTGAATGGCTTCAAACAAAAATAAAAACCAGCACAAAGTGAATGGCTTCAAACAAAAATAAAAACCAGCACAAATTGAATTGCTTCAAACAAAAACAAAAACCAGCACAAATTGAATGGCTTCAAACAAAAATAAAAACCAGCACACAGTGAATGGCTTCAAACAAATACAAATACCATCAATCATTGAGTGGCGTCAAAGAAACACAAATACCAGTACAAACTAACCAACTAACCTATTAATCGTACAAATGAACATTTTGCAATTATGTAGTTTTCTTGTGAGCCCAAATTACCCATTTATCTAATAATCTTATGGGCATACATTACTGATAGCATTTTATTGTCAGCTAAATGTAAATTAACCCATTATTTGTTTTATCTTCTTCCCATCGTAAAGTGCATATGTTTGTCGTCTTTTAGTGATGTTTGCATAGAGTAGCTGTTTTCTGTGTTTGTTGTATTATCCTCCAATTGTTTATGTACGGTCAAATGTAAGGCCATGCACTACTTTACCAGTTGTAAGTCATGCACTATTTTACCAGTTGTAAGTCATGCACTACTTTACCAGTTATAAGTCATGCACTACTTTACCAGTTGTAAGGCATGCACTACTTTACCAGTTGTAAGGCATGTACTACTTTACCAGTTGTAAGTCATGCACTAATTTATCAGTTGTAAATCATGCACTACTTTACCAGTTGTAAGGCATGTACTACTTAACCAGTTGTAAGCCATGCACTACTTTACCAGTTGTAAGTCATGCCCTACTTTACCAGTTATAAGTCATGCACTACTTTACCAGTTGTAAGTCATGTATTACTTTACCAGTTGTAAATCGGGCACTACTTTACCAGTTGTAAGTCATGTACTACTTTACCAGTTGTAAGTCATGCACTACTTTACCAGTTGTAAGTCATGCACTACTTTACCAGTTACAAGTCATGCACTACTTTACCAGTTGTAAGTCATGCACTACTTTACCAGTTGTAAGTCATGCACTACTTTACCAGTTGTAAGTCATGCACTACTTTACCAGTTATAAGTCATGCACTACTTTACCAGTTGTAAGTCATGTACTACTTTACCAGTTGTAAGTCATGCACTACTTTACCAAGGTGTATGATATACACCTCAAGTTGTAAAGCCAGAAGAAACCAGATAAACAAAACATTATTGTGTCTGGGATCCACCTTAGATCAATCGATGTGGTAAATACTCGATTCGTAGTAGCAATGATATATATATATATATATATATATATATATATATATATATATATATATATATATATATATATATATGTATATATATATATATGTTATTTGTTTAACATGCGTTATAAAAGTACAGTCCTGTATGTAATACTGATGTGTTAGCACGCTACGATCAACTGTAGCACACCATAACATTTTCGGAGAGTTAATGTCATTTCTGGTGACCAAACAATGTCGGAGTTTATGTCATTTCTGGTGACCAAACATTGTCGGAGAGTTGATGTCATTTCGGGTGACCAAACATTGTCGGAGTTAATGCCATTTTTGGTAACCAAACATTGTCGGAGAGTTGATGTCATTTCTGGTGACCAAACATTGTCGGAGTTTATGTCATTTCTGGTGACCAAACATTGTCGGAGAGGTGATGTCATTTCTGGTGACCAAACATTGTCGGAGAGTTGATGTCATTTATGGTGACCAAACATTGTCTAAATTGTGCTGGAATAAGTGCATCTGAATCAATGAAACTAACTTATCGGCGTGTTACTACTAACGTTACTGATTGAACAACATATGTACAATAATTCATTCACACAATCATTTCAAATAGGGAGAGAAGATTGGCAATATGTTTAAAGAAATGATATTAGTAATACAAAAATAAAACATCAGGACCCACATCTAGGTCAACATAAAATAACAGAACGCATACGTACATCAGCATAAAATAACAGAACGCATACTTACATCACCATAAAACACCATACTTACATCAACATTAAATAACAGAACACATACTTACATCACCATAAAACACCATACGTACATCAGCATAAAATAACAGAACGCATACTTACATCCACATAAAACACCATACTTACATCAACATATAATAACAGAACGCATACTTACATCAACATATAACATCAGAACGCATACTTACATCACCATAAAACAACATACTTACATCAACATAAAACAACATACTTACATCAACAAACAACAGTATAACTTATACTTACATCAATTAAAACAACCGAACGCATACGTACATCAACATAAAACAACATAACTCATACTTACATCAACAAAGAACAGTAGAACGCATAGTAACATCAACATATTACAGTAGAACGGGTACTAACACCAACATAGAACATTAGAACGAGTAAATACATCAACATAGAACAATCGAACGCATACTTACACGTATTCCGATCTTGACTTGCGAGTTGGTCTGAGTAAACTGTAGATGGTTTACCTAGAGTGAATCTACATCTCCTCACTGCCTCCTTATATACACATCTGCAGCATTATCTAATGTAAATGGAGCTGAGCGGAACAAAGAAGTCGTTTAGTCTCCACACGTATGTACCCTTTGATTTCTGCCCTTAAATTTGTACCCTGTCATTTGTGCTCTTTGATATCCTAATTTGATAATTTGCTGAACGTTAAACTTCTCGTTTCAATAAACTGATTATGATCCATGTAGAGTTGATTTCTCATTTCCTTATCTAATGATTATTGTGTTACCTGTCATTATCTATAGTTGCCATTGGGACATACAATACGCTGACAATGTCACAGATGCCGAGGAAATATTCGAGCAATTTAATTATGGAATGTTAATGTGAAAGGCCTTAAATGATTGTGTTTACCTAAACAAAATCAATTGGATAAGATGAGTACACCGAAGGTCCAGTACTTGAGGAAACAGATGGCGGCCACTACTCAATGCCAGGCTTAACGTAAAAACGATATAGGAGGATTACATACATGGTCAGGCAACCCTACAGTCATGCCAATTATAACTGAAGGCGTCAGAAATTGTCTTGGACGTTATTAATAACTACTGTGCATAGTTATATTTTCCAGCAAAACGTTCTTCGGAGATCAACATACAATGGGCACCATGTGCTCCCCAGCAGCCAGTCAAGGAGTTGTGAACCAAAGAGGATGGACGTGCCGTGTGCAATTATATTTGCTTATATCCCATATTATTGTTATGAAAGCTGCCTCTCAGTTTATGAATACGAAATGATAACCTGAAAAAGCGACTCATTGAGCTGCTGCGAGAGATCATATATTTGGAGACTTCAAGATTGACAGATCAAAGAAAAATATACAGAGCTACCATGTTAGCGTGTCAACTCCCCTTAGGCCAAGAAAAATAACTGCACGTCACAAGTCACAGCTTTAATTTGTGAAAAGATTCATTACGTTCATGATGTGTGTGGTAGTGTTTTGTTTAGTGCAGACGTAGAGCCATTTTCTATTCACTAGAAAGGAACCCAATAACGTACAGACATGTACAATTTGGTAATAATGATATTTATGTTTCCATAGCAATACCGCTAATGCGTTGCGTTAAATTTTATTACAAGAGCGCAGCCTTATAATTATTTACTGCGAAGTTACTAAGGGCGTGGCCTCCTACTTTGAATCGACGAGTTGACTGGCAAAAAAAGGTGCAAGACTACCCCAAACAGATACCAGTATGACGTACGAAGAGTCAAAACGTCTTATTAAAGCCAGATACATGACCAAATGGGAAACCGAACATACTGGTTACACCAAAAACGATGCCTATTACCAGTTGAACCGAAGAGAGCAGGTCGTTGTCTTCAGACTTCGCACTGGCCACAATAGACTGAGGTACCACCTATGCAACAAATTGAAGATAGGGTGTACCGACGAATGCCCGTGCGGTACTGGTAAAATGACCGCTGAACATCTGCTGCAGAACTGCCCGACATACGAGGATCAGAGAGAGCAGATGTGGCCATCACCAGTGTAACTGCAAGACAAGCTCTATGGCAGTGGCGACAGCCTCAGGATGACCGCCGCTTTTTTTCGAAAAAATAATGGTTACTGTCTGACTCCGTACGCAGAAGAAGAAGAAGAAGAAGAAGAATCGACGAGTTAAACAGAGCCCGCCACCAAACTTTCAATGCTGAGAAGTTACCTAGAATGTATCAAACTACTTTCAATGTTAACACGTGTCCTAGAATGTATCAAAATACTTCCAATGTTAACACGTGACCAAGAAGGTAACAAACTACTTCCAATGTTAACACGTGACCTAGAAGGTAACAAACTACTTGCAATGTTAACACGTGACCTAGAAGGTATTAGACTACTTTCAAGGTTAACACGTGACCTTAAAGAATTTACCACATATGCTACTTCGCCACGTGCTGTCACTAATATTGTCCATTAAATGCCAGACCTGTTCCATGCGGATAACTGAACGATGTAAACAAGCTGGCTCTTACTGTGGAGATCAGACTGTTTAATGGAGATCAGACTCTTTGTTGGAGATCAGACAGTTTAATGTGAAGATATGTATCTGTTTAATATTGACAAATTGATGTTAGATGTGGGTGACCTAGTTGTTTAATAGAACTATATTGGTTAATATGGAGACTAGTCTGATGTTGATACATGTATGTTTGAAGTGGAGACCAGGCTGTTTGATATGGAGAACAGGCTGTTTGATATGGAGACCATGATGTTTGATATGGAGACCAGGCTGTTTGATATGTAAACCAGGCTCTTTGATATGGAGACCAGGCTGTTTGATATGGAGACATTACTGTTTGATATGGATACACTACTGTTCGATATGGAGACCAGGCTGTTTGATAGGGAGACCAGGCTGTTTGATGAATAAACCAGGCTTTTTGATATGGAGACTAGGCTGTTTAGTATGGAGACCAGACTGTTCGATATGGAGACCAGACTGTTTGGTATGTAGACCAGGCTGTTTGATATGGAGACCAGGCTGTTTGATATGGAGACTAGACTGTGTGATATGGAGACCAGGCTGTGTTATGTGGAGACCAGGCTGTTTGATATGGAGACCAGGATGTTTGATATGGCGACCAGGCTCTTCGAAATGGAGACCAAGCTGTTTGATTAGGAGACCAGGCTGTTTGATGTGGAGACCAGGATTTTTGATATGGAGACCAGGATGTTTGATATGAAGACCAAGCTGTTTGATATGGATGCCATGCTTTTTAATATGGAGACCATGCTGTTTGATATGTATACCTGTTTTTTATGTGGAAAGCAGGATGTTTGATGTAGAGACCAGCCTATTTGATGTGGAGACCAGCCTTTTTGATGTAGAGACCAGCCTATTTGATGTGGAGACAAGCCTGTATGATGTGGAAACTAGCCTGTTTGATGTGGAGAGCAGGTTGTTTGAAGTGGAGACTAGCCTGTGATGTGGAGACCAGGCTGTTTGATGTGGAGACTAGCCTGTTTGATGTGGAGAGCAGGCTGCTTGATGTGGAGAACATGATGTTTGATGTGGAGAGCAGGCTGTTTGATGTGGAGATTAGCATGTTTGATGTGGAGACCACCCTGTTTGATGTGGAGAGCAGGCTGTTTGTTGTGGAGACTAGCCTGTTTGATGGGGAGACCAGCCTGTTTGATGTGGGGACCAGCCTGCTTGATGTGGAGACTAGCCTGTTTGATGGGGAGACCAGCCTGTTTGATGTGGGGACCAGCCTGCTTGATGTGGCGACCAGCCTGCATGATGTGGGGACTAGATTGTTTGATGTGGAGACCAGCATGTTTGATGGGAAGACAAGCTTGTTTGATGTGGAGACTAGCCTTTTTATGTGGAAATCAGCATGTTTGTTGTGGAGAGCAGGCTGTTTGTGTGTTGAGACCAGCCTGTTTGATGTACAGACCAGCTTGTTTGATGTGGAAACTAGCCTGTTTGATGTGGAGACTAGCCTGTTTGATGTGAAGACTAGGCTGGTTAATGTAGATAATTTAATGTTTGATTTGGATACCTGTCTTTTTGATGTGGATACCATGGTGTTTAATTTTCAGACCAGGTTGTTTAATTGAGATAGGACTGTTACATGTGGAGATCGGTATCTGATTGATGTTGAGACATGGCTGTATAATGTAGGATCTGTATCTTGTTGATGTTGAGACATGGCTGTATGATTTAGACATGTCTCTGTGATGTTGATACATGGTTGTTTGGTTTGGTTACCTGTCTCTTTGATGTGGATACATGGTTGTTTGGTTTGGATACCTGTCTCTTTGATGTGGATACTTGGTTGTTTGGTTTGGATACATGTCTCTTTGATGTTGATACATGGTTGTTTCGTTTGGATACCTGTCTCTTTCATGTTGATACATGGTTGTTTGGTTTGGATACCTGTCTCTTTGATGTTGATACATGGCTGTTTGGTTTGGATACATAGCTGTTAAATGTGGAGACCAGTCTATTTGGTGCGAGGAACAGGCTGTTTAATGTCCAAACCTGTTTCTTTATGTGAGATTAGACTAATATATATCATATTGTTTAATGCGGATATATGGATCTGTTTCATGTGGACACCAGTTTTTGGATGCTAATACCTGTATGTGAGATGTCTAGATCTAGATGTTTGATGTGGAGCCATGTCTGTATTATGTGGAGACACGCCGTTTTGATGTAAAGCCTGGCCGATTGATGTGGAGTCGATGCTGTTTAATGGAGATCATACTGTTTATTGTGGACATATGAATATGTTTGATGTGAAGATCAGGCTGCTTATTTGAAGATCAGGCTGTTTGATGTGCATATCAGGCTGTTTGATGTGCAGATCAGGCTGTTTGATGTGCAGATCAGGCTGTTTGATGTGCAGATCAGGCTGTTTGATGTGCAGATCAGGCTGTTTGATGTGCATATCAGGCTATTTGATGTGCAGATCAGGCTTTGATGTGCAGATCAGGCTGTTTGATGTGCAGATCAGGCTGTTCGATGTGCAGATCAGGCTTTGATGTGCAGATCAGGCTGTTTGATGTGCAGATCAGGCTGTTTGATGTGCATATCAGGTTGTTTGATGTGCAGATCAGGCTGTTTGATGTGCAGATCAGGCTGTTTGATGTGCAGATCAGGCTGTTTGATGTGCAGATCAGGCTATTTGATGTGCACATCAGGCTTTGATGTGCAGATCAGGCTGTTTGATGTGCATATAAGGCTGTTTGATGTTCAGTTTAGGCTGTTTGATGTGCAGATCAGGCTGTTTGATGTGAAGATATGGCTGTTTGATGTGCAGATCAGGCTGTTTGATGTGCAGATCAGGCTGTTTGATGTGCAGATCAGGCTATCTGATGTGCAGATCAGGCTGTTTGATGTGCAGATCAGGCTGTTTGATATGCATATATGGCTGTTTGATGTGCAGATCAGGCTGTTTGATGTGAAGATATGGCTGTTTGATGTGCAGATCAGGCTGTTTGATGTGCAGATCAGGCTGTTTGATGTGCAGATCAGGCTGTTTGATGTGGAGACCAGGCGTTTTGAAATGAAGGTCTGTCTGTTTAATGTGGAGACCAGATGTATTGAGGTAAAGATCTGGGTGTTTAATGTGGAGACCTATCTGTTTGATATGAAGATCTAGCTGTTTAATGTGGAGACATTGCTGTTTACTGTGGAACATGATTGTTTCATATATAGCCATGTCTGTTTAATATGCAACATGATAGTTTCATAGAGGGACGTGCTGTTTACTGTAGAAACCTGGTGGTTTGATGTGGAGACCAGGATGTTTGATATGGAGAACTGGTGGTTTGTTGTGGACACATGTTTGATGTATAGATATGTTTGATGTGGACACCTGGTGGTTTGTTGTGGACACAGGTTTTGATGTAGAGATATGTTTGATATGGACACCTGGTGGTTTGATGTGGACACAGGTTTGATTTGGAGACCTGTTTGATTTGGAGATCGGTATAATGTTGATCCCTTTTTGATGAGAAGACCTGTTTGATGTGCAGATCTTATTGATATGGATACATGTACGAAAGAAACCTGTTAGATGTGAAGATATGTTAAATGTAGAGAAACATTGTATGTGGAGACATGTTCGTTGCTTAGTCTTGTTTGATGTTGATAACTGGTTGTTAGATGTGTAGACTTGGTTGTTTGATGTAGAGACCTGGCTGTTTGATGTGGAGACTTAGGGGATTTGGTGTCGAGGCATGGCTGTTTGATATGGAGACCTGGCTGTTTAATGTGGATACGTGTCTGTTTGGTGATCTGCACATTTGATTTCCAAATCAATGATGCACATATGTCACTGACAGATCCGCTATTTTTTAATCTAAGTCAATGTGAGCAAAATCTGTTTTCAAGACGCGATAGATTCGGTTACAAAAATGCAAAGCCAAGATGTGACACCAGTAATAGACTTTGTAATCAATCTTCATGATATCTATACATTTTTATATGAAAGTTATTTTATAATTCCCGATCTAGATCAGCGTTCTTCAAGGAAATAATACAAGCTTGTTGTCAGTAAGACGATGGGCTTATCACAACTAAAATATTGTTAAACCATTCACCATGTCCGTGGTTTGTATAGACCTAATCTGGGAACATCAACCGGGTAAATGAATTCACATTTTACTGTTTCTTCAACCAACTGGCAAATTTACAGTTGTGAATCTGATGCAGGATTGCAACTTCCATTATGTCCTTTACGATTACCTTCTTCTTGTTCAGATGCATGACGAGGGTGTCATTGTCTCAATCCGCTGTACTTTTTGTTAATTACATTATCAAGTCGTTGATCTGTTGTTTTGCAACATGTCTGCTAGTTGTGTTACTGACTCTAGCCATGGTTTGTTGTGTGTCGTGTAACATGTCAGTTTGTTATTTTACTGGCACTAAACGTGGGTTGGTGTGTGTCTTGTAACGTGTCTTTTAGTTTTGTTACTGAATTTAACCATGGATTTTTGTGTCTTGTAACATGTTTGTTAGTTACTTTACTTACTTTAACCGTTGGTTGGTGTGCGTCTTATAACGTGTATGTTGCTTGTGCTACTGACCCTAATCAAAGATGATGTGTGTCTTGTACGATGTCTGTAACCTATAATTTCCTTCCCTTACTGCTTGCCGAATGTTCTCTTCCTCTCTTAACCATCTGATCTCCTTCTTTCTATCACTCCCTCTATCACTCCCTCTATCACTCCCTCTATCACTCCCTCTATCACTCCCTCTATCACTCCCTCTATCACTCACATGCCTTGAATCACCGTGTATTCTTTTTGCTGAAGTTTCAATATCTGTCATATCTTCTACACTCACCAAATGATGCATTGTCGATGAATCTCTCTCTCTCTGACTATGCATGTACATGTCTATTATTTGTTATCTGCCTCCTTTATGTATGTGCCCTTGTTCTTTCTTCCTTTCGCATCATATCTTCACATAATTCATCGCCGTTATCACCACAGACACTGGATGAGAACTGGCCTCCTGCCAGGCGTACTTGCTAGGTCATAGATAGCTGAAAGGCTTCTACATTAGGGTGCTAGCTGCTAACAACCATTACAATGTCATGCACCAGTTAAGGGCACCTTAACCCTTTCCAGTCCAGTAAAAATTAAGCTTTGGTCCCAGGGTGAGAATGGGATCAAATCACTATAGCAAGACAGTGGTACACATTAGCGAGCTCGCGTTGGTTAGGAGTCCTAAACTATAACGGACATTAGCCATACACACATATTAGTATAATGTATAATTCGCAATCTCCCATCAAGATTTATATATGCGTGGTTACTTGTGTAAAGTCTGCCTTTTTAAAAATAAAATGTGTTATGTCAAACCCAAGAAATGTATTATTTGAAGACAACCAATGGCCATGCGTCTGAATTACATGTGGTAACTACTTGGATCACAATTCTGAGACCCTTCTAAATCCCCACGTGGTGATCGTGGATAACAGGATAAAACAGAACAGATTGGCTAAGTAGAAGGAATCAAAGCTGGAAGGTGAACCCGGTTCTCAAGAAATGCCTGCTGTCGAAGACGGTGGTCAGACTGAACGATACCAATATCGCAGCAAAGCTGTAAACTAGCGACACAAAGCATGCAATTATCCGGACTACATCCTGTTACTTGCAAAGCCCTGTTCAGGGCTTGTTAGCTTGAGATTGAGAGCAAACGAAGAAGAAGAACAGAATGTGACTGCCCCACAAATGAAAGGTAGTGGTAAGGATATTGAAGGATTGAAAGCAGAAATACACATGACAACGTAAGTAAAAACTATCTAATACAAACTTTGGAACTTTGTTTGTACCGAAAAATATAATTTAACAACATTAGTGTGGACTGGAAACGGTTATGGTACATGAGATTAACAATCGTCAGCTGCTCCACGTCGTAAATACGCCAATGGCTCATTTATGTATCTATAAAATTACATGTCTGTACAGAAAAAAAGAATGACAGAAATAAAAGCAGAAAAAAAGACCCAAAAAAGAAAGAACGAAAGAAAGAAAGAAAGAAACCGCACATAACGAGATCGAACTTCAAAAGAAAAGGAAATACGACATTTTTAGAGCATGAAATATTCGAAAAATGAAGCAATCAAAATTAAAACGAGTAGCTCATACATAAATTAAGTAAATTATGACAGATCCATGCATCTTAAGTGTAATGTGCTTCTCATCAACAGAGTTCTCACTATCGACAAAAGGCTGACGGGGAGTTTGCTGTACTGTGGCCAAGACTCAAAAGGGCAACATTAATGGAGGGACATTTGTCTCTGCACGCATGCTGGTTCTTCATCGCCAAGAGGAATAATCATTAGTACAAATTGTAATTTGAGAGAGATAATGTAGCTTATCAAAAGAATAGTTATTTTAGCTGAATGGACAAACAGGTGGCGACATACATGACAAAGTTATCTGTATTAACGATCCCAATGCCATAGTGAGATTGGTCATCGGACAGAGTGTGTAGTGTCATCAAGATAATATCAATGATAATGGTAGTATCTGAGATATTGCACTAAGCTGGACTTTGACCTCACAAATACAAGAGACCCTAATAAGCGCATACAAACATACTATCAAGATAGTCTGTAAGAGATCATCGATTTGCCTTCTCTCATGTTCATCATATATCTTTATCTCTCCTCCTAGTTTATCTTAGATAAATGTCCGTGTATTATAGTTAGGTTAGATTTGTGGTTGTGAGTAATAGTTGGGTTAGATTTGTGGTTGTGAGTAATAGTTAGGTTAGATTTGTGGTTGTGAGTAATAGTTAGGTTAGATTTGTGGTTGTGAGTAATAGTTGGGTTAGATATAGCATTTGTGCAATCCTCTGTCATTTGTTTGTGTAGTCTATGCTAGGTTATACAATCTAAGTAGCCACAATATCCCTGCCTCATTGACTGCTTTAATTAATTCAACATGAATTATGTCGCTCTAGATACGTATTCTATTCTAAGATAATGGGGTCCTAAATTGTTGACGTTTAAGAGTTGACCTCAAGGGCCAGATAGTGAACGTCTACAGGAAAAGTAAATACACCAGCAGCAGCCATGTGGAAGATACATCAAGCGGATTATTAAACAACATCAGCACGTGTGTAGCACGTAAAGATTATCTGGTAGGTACATACAAGACACACGTATCCATACACTAGCAAAAACTTCCTGATAGTGTCTTAAATACTGCACTCTGAGGGTGAAAAAGGCATGCAGTCGTCAGTATAATCCAGAAACGCAAACCAATAACGTTAAACAACAAAGTGAAAATAAATCAGTGTCCTCGAAAGATAATGTAGAAATAGAAGATGTAAATGATTTTGAATACCTTGAATATGTCATCGATATTTCAGGCGATTGTGAAACTGAAATCAAAAGAAGACGTTTATACCCCCCCCCCCCAAACCCTTCTACCCACACACACTCACGAGCGCACACAGAGAGAGACGGAGAATTATACATACACATACATATACACATACATATATACACATACAAATATACACATGCACATACATATACACACATAGAAAACACGAACACACACACACACACCAACTAATGAAGATGAGAAATGTTTGGCAAGGAAAATCTAAGCAAACATAGAATAGCCTGATCAAGGCACCAATTTTTCATAGTAGCAACATACGTTAGTGCAACATGGATATGTACATAAACCAATTGCATACACGATCACAGCTTCTCATTTCAAGTGTTACACAAGGAGTGGGAAAATATCAATCAATTGAAACAAAAACAATGGAAAATAGTTTCATGTTGCAAGCTCTGCATAGTACATAAAATTGACTTCTAGACCAAAGTGGAAGAGTTTAAAAACAGTTCTAGAAACGATAAAAGAAGAATGTGTTCCATGTAGGGAGGTAAACACCAGGCGTAAAAAGTAGATAACTAGATTTGTAGTTAAATGTACAAGAGCTATAAAGCATGGAACAAATATTTATAGAAGCAGATCAATTAAAAGGAACATTTAAAATATTTGGACAAGCAAAACGTAGCTCAGAAAATGAATAAAACAGCAAAAATAGACATAACAAAAGTTTGCTAAGAGGGAGAATAGTAAAACATTATAATAGTAACAATGCTGATAGTAAAAGCTTATTTTCTGATTTAGAAATAAACAAAGAGCGAAAGACAAACTAGGCCCTCTCAGAAACTGCACAGGGACAATAATAAGTGAGAATAGGGAGGCTGCTAATCTACTCAATCAGTATTTTGGTACAGTCTACACAAAAGAGGAGGGCCTGTCCTAGATCCCCGAGCATATAGATATTTTTCAAAAAGACATGGGTACAGCGGGATTAAGATAAATCTGTATTAAAGAGGAAATGGTTTTTAAAACATTAGATGGGTTGAAAGTGGACAAATGACCAGGTCAAGATGGTATTCATACAAAAAATTGCTATTTCAAATTGGAGACTAACTAGCAAAACCATTCGCTATGATATGTTTTCAACCACTTGCAAAAGGGATTGTTCCAGGGTATTGGAAAGATGCAGGAGTGATCACCTTATTAAAAAAAAACACACACTTAGAGCCAGCAAATTATAGATCGGTGAATTAACGAGCATAGTCTGCAACTTCTTAGACAATAATCAAAGAAACCTTTGTAATGCATTTAAACAAGTTTAGACAATCTAATCAGAAATATTCAGTATGCGTTTACTAGAGGAAGATCGTGTTTAACAGACCTATTATAATTCATGTAAGAGGTTACTAAAATGATCGATAATGGGGAGCCAGTTGATGTTATTTATCTAGATGTTGCAAGGGTCTTTGAAAGAGTACCTCATCAAAGATTATTTCGAAAGTTAAAATCACATGGCATAGGTGGGGAAGCTGCTAAATGGATATGTTTTTCTTTGCGTTCGCCTTAGTTCTCTTTTCCCCAAGGAGGTTTGCGTTCCACTACAATTTTTCCTTTGCGCCTGTCAGTCATGTGCGTCCGACTTTGGCAAGCATTTTAAGTAAGGATATGCGTCCTCCTGCATTTTTAAATGGCTTGATTCAACTTGATAACCGCCGATGCTGTAATAGGGATTGAACCCAGCACCTCAGGGTCGTGAGCCGTGTCATTTAACCGCTAGCTCACGCAGTCCCGATAGTGTAGTGAACATTGGTTAACGGTAATAAGGCAGAGAGTGCGCATATATAAGGAGCACTCTGATTGGTGGGAAATAAAAAGTGGAGAGCCACATGGCTCGGTTTTGGGACTAATTTTGTACTTGACATATATATATATATATATATATATATATATATATATATATATATATATATAAATATACACGATTTGGACATTGATATGGGATACATGATTGCAAAATGTGCTGATGGCACACAACTATACAGAAGTGTCTCATTTAAAGCAGAAGTGGATATATGGAGGTCGGATTTAGATACAATTCAAACATGGTCTGTAAGCTGGCAAATAGAGTTTCATGTAGATAAATTTACAGTCATCTACATGGGTAGATCCAATATAGAATAAAATAATTACATAATGGGAGGGAACACGATTAGAAAGATAGAAAAGGAAAGGGACATATGGGTTATAATAGATCATACAGGTAAGGTAAATGAGCAAGTCCATGTAACACTGAAAAAGGCAAATGCAATTTTAGGTATGATACAATTATTAAACATAGGAGCAAGGAAATGATAAAAAAACGGTATAAATCATTAGTTAGACCTAATTAAGAATAATGTGTACAGATGTGGAGTCCTTATCATAGAGAGAATATAAACATGCTGGAAAGAATACAATAAAGAGCGACAACGCTGATAGTGGAATACCAGAATTACAGTTATGAGGAAATACTAAGAAAAACCGGCCTTCAGTGTTTACAAAAAAGACTAATTCGAGGTGACTTAATGAAGGGTTAAAAGATGATCTGAGGAACGGATAAATTAGTCGGTGACACTTTTTTTTCTTCAAAATACAACCCTCTGCAAGAACAATAGGACACATCTACAAATTAACTAAAGAGATGCCCACATTATAAATTAGGAACGATTTTATTTGGTTAGAGAGTGGTGAATGGTTGGAATGTATTACCACATGAGGTAGTGAAGGCAGGGACAATTAATGCATGTAAGAATAAATTGAATGCGCATAGCTTTTAGAGCAAGGTAAAGTAATATAAAACTGGTGATTAGCAGACTCTGCATAGTCTTCTAAACAAGTATACAGACTTACATTTAAGTTAAGTTCTCAAGAAAAAGGCATAGGCATTTCGTGCATGTAAAAAGACATAACGGTCTAGAAATGGTGATAATAGAAAGCATGGTTCCTGGAACAGGCCCACAAGGTAGGCCACGACGAAGATGGCATCAGGACATTAGGTGCAATCTGTGGTTGTCTTTGTGTAACGCGGATCGACTAGCCCTGAACCAAAACTAAAACAAAGTTCTGGTCACGGAAACTACGTTCTGGAATTATATAAAAGACTGGACATATACACGGACGATAAGATGTTGTATACTTATTGATATAGAGTCATACGTCGAGACACTCTCTATAGACTGGGTGTAGATACACAATTTGAAACATTGAGTTTAGACTGGATAGTGTATGTTTCTTAAGCTGACGTAGATGTTCCATTGTGAAGTAAGCATTTGCATAGTGTGATTGAGCGCACGTCTCTTGTTATTTGGTAAATCCGTTCTTTACCTCTCTGTAGTTTACTGTGTCGTAAGCTGGGCTTAGGTCCGCAAATGTCACTCCACCGACTTGTTTCCTTTCGTTTCCTTATTTTATTAGTTGGGTCAGGTTCAGTATTTGATAGCAGCTGGATTGTGTTAATCTGAACCCAGCTTGTTCTTAAATTATTAGAACATTCACTCAGGGGATGGCGTGGCCTAGTGGTTAAGTGGCACGGCTTACAACCCAAAGGTGCTGGGTTCGATCCCCATCGTTACCCCGGGGAAGCAAACCCTTAGAAAATGCAGGAGGAAGCAGAACCTTACAGAAAATGCATGCTGAAGTCGGATGCACTGGGCCGGCAGGCGCAAAATAAAAACCACAGAGAAAGAAGACGAACAGAAAAAGAAAAAAAAAGAACATCCACTCTTGTGCCGAAACCGTTAATGGTCATTTTGTCCAGGCTCTGTACAGGTGGTAGAGTAGTGAGATGGGTCGGTAGTTCCTTGTGATTGGTTGGGTTTTTTCCGTTGTTTGATCAGTACAACTACGCCGGTCCTCCATTCGCTCGTGACTTGCGATGATCAGATGCAATCATTTATAAGCTCTACTATCAATTGTTGTATTCTTGTCAAGTCTTTTTTGTTTGCTCAGATTTGAGTTATTCTAAACTAGATTCTTTGATGCTTTCCATATGTTTGAAACCGTCGTATACGCACGTTTTGGAACAATGGTGTTCCATTAAGTTATTCTCATTGTTCTCATCCGCTGGATTGATTTGCAGATGTGTGCTTTTGTGGGCGGTTTCTCATTTAGCAGTAGTCGGGGATCAATTTTTTTGGATTTTACTCGGATGATCCTCAAAACTGATCTTTCTGGTTCATATTCAAGATTCTTGATTATTCTCCAGCTGTTCTGTTCCACATGTGGATGGTCCACTTGTGGATGTGCACTTGGGGATGGTGCACTTGTGGATGGTCTACTTGTGGATGGTCTACTTGTAGATGGTGCACTAATGGATGGTCTACTTGTGGATGGTCCACTTGAGGATGGTCTACTTGTGAATGGTGCACTTGTGGATGGTGTACTTGTGGATGATGTACTTGTGGATGATGTACATGTGGATGGCGTACTTGTGGATGGTCTACTTGTGGATGGTGTACTAATGGATGGCGTACTTGTGGATGTCGTACTTGTGGATGACCTACGTGTTGATGGTCTGCTTGTACGTGGTCTACTTGTGGATGGTGTATTTGTGGATGGCGTAATTGTGGATGGTCTACTTGTGGATGATCTACTTGTGGATGATGTACTTAAGGATGGTTAACTTGTGGATGGTGTACTTGGGGATGGTCCACTTGTGGATGGTCTACTTGTGGATGGTTTACTTGTGGATGGTCTACTTGAGGATGGTGTACTTGTGGCTGGTTCACTTGTGGATGGTGTTCTTGTGGATGGTCTACTTGTGGAGGGTCTACTTGTGGATGGTGTACTTGTGGATGGTTCACTTGTGGACGGTGTACTTGTGGATGGTCCACTTGTGGAAATTCTATTTGTGGATGGTCTACTTGCGGATGGTGTACTTGTGGATGGTTCACTTGTGGATGGTGTACTTGTGGATGGTCCACTTGTGGATGGTCTACTTGTGGATGGTCCATTTGTGGATGAGCCACTTGTGGATGATCTACGTGTTTGCACATTGTGTGTTTTAGACTTTGAAATTAATAAATGACGCCAATGACGCGTGTAGCTCTCTTCTAAGAAAGAGTCGTGTTTGTATAGCTGCTGGTATTGTTCATATTTGGCGTTGCTGTTTTTCATTGATACCAGAGATGCATATTGTTATGTCGCCTCTTGTGATGTTTAAGTTTATATATCGTTTAAGCAACAGATGTAGATCTGAGTTTGATGTGCTGAAAATACACTTAACCGAGGAGGCATCGGAACTCACATGTATACAATCAAGGCCAGAGGAAAGAGAGGTGGAAGAAGAATACACAAACAAATGCACTCAGAAACTGATACCCCAAAGCTCCACACCAGCGATAAAAGAGAAGGGAAGGGCTACCGAGAAAATGAGGCACACGCTGACACCATACTGTCTGCATCCGAACCCTTCACTAGAAGTCTTGACAATGTCTTGCCTCTAGAACATGTTGAGTCCGGACGAGAGAGTGAGTAAGATCCTGCGCACATCTTCCTCACTATAAACACATTGCGCAACTCACGACATCACCCTACAGATCACACCCTGACTAACAGCTCGCAACTGGCATGGCCCCCAAACTGCAGCGGCGGAACAGGCAGAAAACGATCACGAAAACTACCCATCACGCTTGCAACATGGAATGTCCGCACGCTACTGGATAACACCAAAGCAAACAGACCCGAACGACGGACAGCACTGATCGCCAGGGAACTGGCTAGATACAACATCTGCATAGCTGCCCTGAGCGAGACTCGACTGGCAGAGGAAGGGCAGATCACAGAAGAAGGCGCTGGTTATACTTTTTTTCTGGAGCTGCCGCAGTAAAGAAGAACGCCGTGAAGCTGGAGTTCGCTTTGCCATCAAGACCAACATGGTCGACAAGCTCACAAGCATGCCCAGAGGAATTAATGACTGCCTGATTACACTGCGTCTCCCCCTAATAGGAGGGTGTCATGCAACACTTATCAGTGCATACGCACCCACAATGACAAATCCTCAGGAAAGAAAAGATAAGTTTTATGAGGACCTTGAGGCGCTCATCGCTGCAGTCCCCAAATCTGACAAACTGGTCATCCTCGGAGATTTTAACGCTAGGGTTGGCACAGACCATACAGCCTAGGAGGGGGCCATTGGCAGACATGGAATCGGAAAATGCAATAGTAACGGACTGCTCCTTCTGAGGACATGTGCCGCAAATTAACTACTCATTACAAACACAGCTTTCCGACTTCCTGTCCAAAATAGAACTACATGGATGCACCCAAGGTCCCGCCACTGGCACCTCATTGACGTAGGGATCGAGCTGATGCTATGGTAACGAAGAGCATGTGTGGTGCAGAATGTTGGACCGACCATCGACTTGTCATTGCCAAGCTAAACTTCAAGATCCAGCCCAAAATGCGCCCCCAGGGAAAGAAACCACAGAGGAGGATAAATGTCTCTCAGCTGAAATACGAACCCACGAGAGGAGGCTTCCAGGAAGAGCTTGAGGGCAGACTATCTGAGCTTCGTTTTGAAAAGAACGACATCGAAGAGAACTGGGCATTCTGAGAAACACACTCTACCATACAGCTGTTAAACACATTGGCCCACTCACGCGCAAGCATAAGGACTGGTTTGATGAGAACGATCTGGAAATACAGGGCCTTCTCGATGCAAAACATGAAGCGCACAGGGAATACCAAAGGGACACACCATCTCCGGCAGCAAAAGCTGCCTTTAATACTGCTCGCGAAGCTGTCCAGACCAGGCTTAGAGAGATGCAAGACTCCTGGCTCTGCAAAAGAGCTGACGAAATTGAGATGTTCGCCGAACGTCATGACACCAAACGGTTTTACGAGGCACTGAAAGCTCTCTAGGGCCCGCAGCCCTCTAGTAATACTCCAGTTCGGATGGGGTACTGCTAACAGATACGGTTCAGATTCTAGACAGATGGGCAGACCACTTCTGCAAAATACTAAACCACCCATCGTCCAAAAACAAAGAGGCAAAACGGAGAATGCCACAGGTGGAACTGAACTTGGCGTTGGATGATGTCATTACTGAGGAGGAAGTCGACAGGGCAATCAGTTCACTATCTATAGAAAAAGCTCCAGGAGCTGATGCAATACCAGCAGAGGTATATAAGACAGCTGGCCCATCCCTCACCAGAAGGATTACTGACCACTTCTGTCACATGTGGGCTGAAGCAAAATTCCGCAGGAGCTAAAGGACGCCTCGATCGTTCACCTGTACAAAAGAAAAGGCAACCGTCAGGAATGCGACAATCATCGTGGAATATCGCTACTCTCCGTAGCATGTAAGATCCTAGCTCGCTTACTGCTAAACAGGCTCACTTAACACCTTGAACAAAGCCACCACCTCCCAGAAAGCCAATGTGGATTCAGAGCCGGAAGAGGAACAGTGGACATGATTTTTGCCGCTAGTCAAGTACAAGAGAAGTGTCGAGAACAAAATCAAGCCTTGTACACCACATTTATTGATTTGACAAGGGCATTTGATACAGTAAACAGAGGAGGGCTGTGGATGATAATGTCCAAGTTTGGCTGCCCCAACAAGTTCATAACAATGGTAAAACTGCTACACGAAGGCATGTGTGCTCGTGTACTGGACAGCGGTGCAGTCTCTTAAACGTTTCTAGTATCAAACGGAGTAACACAAGGATGTGTACTCGCCCCGAATTTGTTCAGCTTGATGTTCGCGGCCACGATGACAAACGCCTTCAGATCATTGGAGCTTGGAATATCCATAAAGTACCGCACAGATGGCAAATTACTCAATTCCAGAAGAATGAAGGCCAAAACCAAAGTGGCTGGCGACATAATCAGGGAACTTGTATTTGCTGACGACTGCGCTCTAATGAGCAAATCAGAACTGAACATGCAGGTTGGAATAGACCAGTTCTCTGCCGCATGCAACAATTTTGGCCTGACCATAAATGCCAAAAAACAGAGGTCATGTACCAACCAGCACCAGGCATGCCGTACACAAAACCAGAGACTACAGTCAGCGGGCAGACGCTGAATGCCGTAGACAAATTCACATATCTGGGCAGCACGCTGTCGAGATCTGTCAGCCTAGACGATGAGGTAGCAAGCAGAATAGCAAAGGCCAGCACAGCCTTTGGTAGAATGCGCTCCATGGTCTGGGCACGTCGTTTGCATCAGCGTTAAGACCAAACTCAAAGTCTACCGTGCAACCATCATTCCAACCCTACTGTACGCTTGCGAAAGCTGGACTGTATACTCTGGACATGCAAGGAGGCTAAACCACTTCCACAGAGGTTGCCTGAGGCGAATATTCCACATCCGATGGCAAGATCGTGTCACTTATATCGAGGTTCTCTCTAGGGCTAACATGCTCAGCACCCATGCACTGCTAGAAAAAGCACGACTAGGATAGGCCGGACACCTCGTCCGTATGTCAGACGAGCGGCTCCCAAAGAAGCTTCTCTACGGCGAGCTGAGAGAGGGATGGCGCGAGAGAGGGCCCCCAAAGAAACATTTTAAAGATGGTCTCAGGGATTCACTAACAAGTTGCCAGATAGACATCGACACATGGTAATGTCTTGCGCAAAACAGATCTGACTGGGGAAGCGCAGTCAAATCGGGTGTAGCTGCCGGTGAAGACGACCGTGTTGTGAAAGCCCAGAGCATACGCGAGACGCGGAAATCCCGAGCAGCGGGAACACCATCCCCTTCTACAATCCTCGTGTGCCCGATATGTAGCAGATGTTTTCGTGCTCGCATTGGCCTGTTCAGCCACATGCGCACCCACATCCAACAGGGAAATCTGTGACAAGGATGATGTCGGCGGTCCTCATCGACAACGATGGACAGCTGTTATCGTTTAAGTTAGTTCTATGAACGTGTCGCCCATTGGGATGTTTAAGTTTATACATCGTTTAGGTTAGTTCTATGAACGTGTCGTTTTTATGGCATGTTTTGCATCCGAATTGGGGATTTCTTCCTGCACGCACCCTGTGAGCGGGTCCTATTTATATTTCGTAAAATGCAATCGTGTTTTAAATGGCACTATCCCAGTTTGCATCGACGGCGTGATAGTAAATGGAATTGGGTTGTGTTGTGTTCGTTGGATGGATTCCTCAATATTCTTCTTTGCATTATTTTCTATCTTCCCACTCAGGATGGTGTTATGGTAGACGACTGTACATGGGATATACATTAAGTCCGAACCAGTTGAAAAGTATATCTAAAACTGATACCGGCATCAGAAAACAGTACCAAAGTCGAGAATTAAGGTGCCATAGACGGTAACTAAGACGTGATGGGCGAAGCCTTCCGTCTTAAAGCTCTGTCCTACATTACATCGGAGAACAGAGTCCTAGAAAATATCTGAACAGTTTCAGAAAAAAAGATCGGAGTTGCATTTTGAAAGTCAGAATTAATAGACATGGAGAAGTCTTCACTCATTTTCAAAGTGTCATTGACTCAGACCGTTGTCGAGACGAAGTTTGATCCCACGCCTGGTCGATAGTCTAGTCAGTGCACAGCGATTGCGAACCATCCTGAAACAACCCATGCAGATCCTTCACGGAGCTCGTGCAGGTTCTATGACGGCGTTCGTGTTCTGGAACAGTGTAGCTAAACACAAAGTGACGGCAAACGTTTGGAGAATAGACTGCATTGGTCTGTGGAGGACATATCAGTTCAGTTCGTGCCGTCAACTCTTGAGATCTATGGAGCACCCCTACTGACACCTGCATAATCCTTCGCCGTCCCTCTTTGTCTGCGGTTCCTTTTTGTGCCACATCGAGTAGTGGATTAGTCCATTCATGGATGATGTCTTCCCATTGTTTATTCGGACGTCCTCGCCCTCGCTTGCCCTGTCCTGTGCCCTGTAGTTTGGTATTTGCAAGTCCATTGGACCTTGAGACATCGCTATACCAAGTCAGCTTTCGCCTTTTGATCGTTGTAAGTAGGTCGTCGTACAGTCCACTTGAAATCTCGATTCTACGTCATACTTCATCATTTGTGATACGTCGTTTGTAGGTGATATTTAGGAGTCTTCTTGGGAGTGGTTTGGTTTCGTTCATTCTCAATCTCCCAGTACCAAACACTGAAAGTGCTTAAGTAGCAGAATGTAGTCCAGAGAACGGAATGCGTTGTGTAGTAGTGTACAGCTTGACTGCGATATTTGCACCTTTCGGACCAACACACCCGACTTCAGCAAACATTTTCTGAGTACCGGGTTAGCATTCCCTGTTCGATCCCTTCTCCTTAGCCTGTCTGTCCGGCTGCAGCCTGTTATCAAGGATCACCGCGTGGAGGTGTAGAAGGGTCTTGACAGCTCTGGTTCGCTGGCCCTGACGCTATCAGTCATCTACGAGTCTCTGACCCCTGCAGCTCAGCTCTGGTTCGCTGGCCCTGACGCTAGCAGTCAGCTACGAGTCTCTGACCCCTGCAGCTCATGCGCTGCTCAGCTCTGGTTCGCTGGCCCTGACGCTAGCAGTCAGCTACGAGTCTCTGACCACTGCAGCTCATGCGCTGCTCAGCTCTGGTTCGCTGGCCCTGACGCTAGCAGTTAGCTACGAGTTTCTGACCCCTGCAGCTCATGCGCTGCTCAGCTCTGGTTCGCTGGCCGTGACGCTAGCAGTCAGCTACGAGTCTCTGACCCCTGCAGCTCATGCACTGCTCAGCTCTGGTTCGCTGGCCCTGACGCTATCAGTCAGCTACGAGTCACTGACCCCTGCAGCTCACGCGCTGCTCAGCATCTTGATCCCAATGATTCTTCTAAAACATGCCATCTCCATGACCTGCATTTTTCTCTTTAGGTCTGTTGTAATAGTCCATGATCTGCAAGTGTTGATGAATATCGAAAGAACCAGTGAGCGCATTTTCTGACCCTCATCACGAGAGAGAGTTGTTTATGTGTCCATATATTTGAATCGTGCAAGCGCTGCTGTTGTTTGTGGTATTCTTGCAAGAACCTTGTCATTCCTAATCACTGATTGTTGAGCCCAGATATTTGAAACCATTTAGTGATTCCAGATCTTGTCCATTTGCTTTGATCACTGCATTCGTTCCTTCAGTGTTGTTGGTAGTCGATGTTGTCTTTTCTGCGTTTATCTCCATGCCATAACTATGTGCTGTTACATCCAGTCTTCAGATCAGTTCCCGAAGTTGTGTCTCAATCAACGTCAGCCCGCCAGTATTATCCGTCAAAGCGTAAGTTGGTCATTGTTCTATCCCAAAAAGATCTAGATTCAACATTCTTAGTAAATGAAGCAGTCTTCCCCACATACATTGTCAATGACACACCTTATACTCAGTGTCATGGCTTTCTTTTTCACAAGTGTATCTCTCGCTCTCTCTCTCTCTCACCTTCGCTCTCTCCCACACACACACACACACACACACACAACACACACACATAATTATCCATCTCATCTGAAGCCCGTCAATATGATCCGTCAAAGCGTAACTTGGTCATTGTACTATCCCCTATAATGACGGTGTCAATATACATATTGAAGCGTGTTGGGGAGAGTACACATCCTTGTCTTATGCCGACGGATGTGTCGGGAAGAGTATACATTCGTGTCTTACGCCGACGGATGTGCCGGGGAGAGTGTACATCATTGTCTTACGCCGACGGATGTGCCGGCGAGAGTATACATCCTTGTCGTACGCCGACGGCTGTGCCGGGGAGAGTATACATCCTTGTCTTTTGCCGACATAAATGTCGGGAAGAGTACACCTTCTTGTCTTATGCCGATGGATTTGCCAGATAGAGTGTACATCATTGTCTTACGCCGACAGATGTGTCGCGGAGTGTACACTTCCTTGTTTTATGCCGACGGATGTGTGGGGGAGAGTACACCCTCTTGTCTTACGCCGATGGATTTGTTGAACCATTCACCCATTTTTGCATCCACTAAGATTGCGCGTGTTGCCTTATCATACATATTCTCGATAACTCTCACAAATGTTACCGTTGATGTTATAAATCTTCATTGTTGCCCATAGAACATCATGCCATATCTATCCCACTCCTTTTGAAAGTCAACAAACATGTGGTACAAGTGTTGTTGGTTTTCTAACTATTTTTCGTATTTTATTCGTACACCGACGATCTGTTCGAAGGTTCTTCTCATGGTTCAAAAACCCGACATTTCTTTGCCCATGATGTTCACGGCAGGATGACATGTCGTTACCAGACACTTAACTTAACGTCTTTATACTGGTTTAGAAGACTCTGCAGTCTGTATACAACCAGTTCCATTTACATCACCTTCCTCTAGAAGCTGTACGCATCCAATCTGTTCTTAAATGCATTGACCGTCCCAGCCTCCACCACCTGGCAATGCATTCCAAGCATTCACAACTCTCTGGCTAAAGAAATACTTCCTAATATCTAATCTGGACCTCTCCTTAGTCAAATTGTAGCTGTGCCCTCTTGTCCTTGTTGGTGGTTGTACTTTAAAAAACTTGTTATAGTCCACTTTATCCATTCCTCTGATCATCTTATACACCTGTATTAAGTCACCACGAATTCTTCTCTCTTCTAGACACTGAAGGCCAGTTCTTTTTAATCTTTCTTCATAACTGTAATTCTGGAATCCCACTATCAGTTGTGTCGCTCTTTTTTGTATTCTCTCCAGCATGTCTATATCCCCTCTCTGATAAGGACTCCACACCTGTACACAGTACTCCAGTCTAGGTCTAACTAATGCTTTATACAGTTTGACTATCACTTCCTTGCTCCTATGTTTAATATTTCTTTTTATCATCCCTAACATTGCATTTGCCTTTTTTACTGCTACCTGAACTTGCTCCTTCACCTTACATGTATGATCTATTATAACCCCTAAGTCTCTTTCTTTATCTATCTTACTAATATTGTTCTCTCCCATTCTGTAATTATGTTCCACATTGGATCTACCCATGTGGATGACTGTACATTTATCTACATTAAACTCCATTTGCCAAATTACAGACCATTCTAGAATTTTATCTAAATCCGACCTCAATATATCCACTTCTGCTTTAGATGAGACACTACTGCATAGTTTCGTGTCATCAGCAAATTTTGCAATAATGGATCCCATACCTATGTCCAAATCATTTATATATATCAAGAATAAAATTGGTCCCAAAACCGAGCCCTGTGGCACTCCACTTTTCACTTCACACCACTCAGAGTACTCCTTATTTATACCCCTTTTGCCTTCTTCCCGTTAACCAATTTTCCATCCATTTGGCAACTTCCCCACCTATTCCATGTGATTTTAATTTTCGAAATAATCTTTGATGAGGTACTCTATCAAAGGCCTTTGCAAAATCCAGATAAATAACATCCACTGGATCCCCTTTATTTAACATTTTGGTAACCTCCTCCATAAATTCTAATAGATTTGTTAAGCATGATCTGCCTCTGGTAAACCCATGCTGACTATTTCTAATTAGATTAAATTTGTCTAAATGCATTACAACGTTTTCTTTGATTATTGACTCTAACAATTTACAGACTATGCTCGTTAAGCTCACATTTCTATAGTTTGCTGGATCTGCCTTTTTTCCCTTTTTTGAATAAGGGGATCACTCCCGCATCTTTCCAATCCCGTAGAACAATCCCTTGTGCAAGTGATTGAGAACATAATATAGCCAATGGTTTTGCTAATTGGTCTCTAATTTCGAACAGCAATTTTGGATGAATACCATCTTGACCTGGACATTTATCCACTTTCAACCCCTCCAATTTTTTAAAAACCATTTTTTCTGTAATACAGATTGATCCTAATCCTGCTGTATCTATGTCTCTTTGAAAAATATCTAAAGGCTCTGGGATCTTGGAGCAGTCCTCTTTTGTGTACACTGTGCCAAAGTAGTGATTGAGTAGATTTGCTGCCTCCCTATTTTCACTTATTTTGTTTCCTGTGCTGTCTATGAGCGGGCCTACTTTGTCCTTTGATCTTTGTTTATTTTTAACATAAGAGAAGAAGCTTTTACTATCAGTCTTGATCCTCTGAGCAAGTTTCTTTTCGAAGTATATTTTTGCTGTTTTATTTGCTTTCTGAGATATGTTCTGCTTGTCCAAATATTTTAAATATGTTTCTTTTGATTTACCTGCCTCTATATATTTTTTCCATGTTTTATTTTTAGCTCTTCTACATTTAACTACACTTTTAGTGATCCACTTTTTACGCTTAGGGTTTACTTCCCTATATGGAACACATTCCTCTTTTAGCGTTTCGAGAACTGCTTTAAAACTCACCCACTCCTGTTCAACATCTGTTCCTCTGACAATATCTTCCCAGATTATGTGGTTCGCTGCCTCTTTCATTATCTTAACATCTGTCTTAGAGTAGTCATATGTTCGCGTGTTTATGTTCACTTCGTTCCCTGCAATAAGATCCCATCGGATGATGTGATGGTCACTTGAGCCAAACAGTTCCCCTACGGTAACGTTTTCACGTGCAACGTGACGTGTCATCATTTATATGACTTATAATAACATATTGAAAGTAAGATAGAACCTGCGTATAACACGATCGTGTGGGGTAGGATATATGTGTGTGTATATAGTCTATGGAAACACACAAACAGTCATTAGTTCACCACATATTTATTTGTATTAAATATTGAGGAAGTTATGGTGTGATGCTATCATTGATTTTTGAACATAATAATTTTGATCCATAACAAAACAGTCACTAATACTCTGACCAGTATTTGTTATAGTCTCAATTAAAGAGAAGTGGCAAGTAGTATTGTGTGGAAAAAGTGGATCGACCTAGAATCCGTGACTAGGAATCCAATGAGAAACAAATTCCAGAGCTTATAGAAAGTATATGCAATAGTTATATCGCTACAACTCAATTCGTGAAGTTGCATCTTAGTGCAAAGACAGAAGGACAAAACCCGTGAAATTTTCATGTCTTAGCGCTAAGCCAAAGGGGCCCAAACCGTGAAGTAATCATGTCTTAGCGCTAAGCCAAAGAGGCCCAAACCGTGAAGTAATCATGTCTTAGCGCTAAGACAAAGGGGCCCAAACCGTGAAGTAATCATGTCTTAGCGCTAAGCCAAAGGGACCCAAACCGTGAAGTAATCATGTCTTAGCGCTAAGCCAAAGAGGCCCAAACCGTGAAGTAATCATGTCTTAGCGCTAAGACAAAGGGGCCCAAACCGTGAAGTAATCATGTCTTAGCGCTAAGCCAAAGGGACCCAAACCGTGAAGTAATCATGTCTTAGCGCTAAGACAAAGGGGCCCAAACCGTGAAGTAATCATGTCTTAGCGCTAAGCCAAAGGGGCCCAAGCCGTGAAGTAATCATGTCTTAGCGCTAAGACAAAGGGGCCCAAACCGTGAAGTAATCATGTCTTAGCGCTAAGACAAAGGGGCCCAAACCGCGAAGTCACAATGTCTTAGCGCTAATACGAAGGGGTCCAAACGGTGAAGTAATCATGTTATAGCGCTAAGACAAAGGGGCCCACATCGCGAAGTCACCATGTCTTAGCGCTAAGACAAAGGGGTCCAAACCGTGAAGTAATCATGTTATAGCGCTAAGACAAAGGGGCCCACATCGCGAAGTCACCATGTCTTAGCGCTAAGACAAAGGGGCCCAAACCGCAAAGTCACCATGTCTTAGCGCTAAGACGAAGGGGTCCAAACCGTGAAGTAATCATGTCTTTGCGCTAAGACAAAGGGGTCCAAACCGTGAAGTAACCATGTCTTAGCGCTAAGACGAAATGACCCAACCCCTGAAATCGTCATGTCTTAGCGATACGACGAAGGCGTCCAAACCGTGAAGTCGTCATGTCTTAGCGTTAATACGAAGGGGCCCAAAACCGTGAAGTCGCCATGTCAAACCGTGAAGCTGACACATACCGCACACGCCTATAATAATTCGCCTAGCTGATCTAGTGTCCACATCTGCAGTTAGCCTCTTTACATGAATTATGTTTCCGAGCTTCTGCAGTGACTGATTATAATAGCAACGTTGTTAACATGATGAGTATGCCAAATCCAAACATAACATTTTCTGTATCGACTTTTAAAACATGTTTGGTACGGGGCAGTGACCGTATACGGGCAACACCATATCGGCAGCAACAGTATTTTAACAAAACAAAAACATACGAAGCAATAGGTTTAAACTATAAACAACAATAATTTATAAAATCACAACGGTTACAATACAACAACATTAAGGTCTACTCGTATGTCTCACACTAACACTCTCACACATACACTAGCACACATATACACATGCATACACGCACACACACACACACAAACAAAAACACACTCGTAAACAAACACACTCACACAGTCACACACACACACACACACACACACCACTGCATAGCTAACAACTAAAGACCGATACATCTCAATCACTTGTATGAACTTTATTTGTCTATCGAACGTAACATTTAATTCTTCGATTAATGAACTTTCAAAAGTGTGTCAACCTTTCTATGTTCAGACTTCCTGGAAGATTGATTGCATGGAGAGTCTGAATGTCCATCGTTGTTTTACTTTAGCCTGTGGATACAAGACAGATACAAATGAAATGCCTTGTTCTCTCCATGACCACACTGACACGAGAGAACACAGAAAACAAGTTTCAACGATGAGGTCTCTACAAGGGTCTAGCCTTCACTAACATATGTCAACGTCCCTTGCAACTAAGAATGCCATATTCACAATACTGACCTTTACTAACATATGTCAACGCCCCTTGCAACTAAGAGTGTCAGCTTCACAGTACTAACCTTCACTAACATATGTCAACGTCCCTTGCAACTAAGAGTGCCAGCTTCACAGTACTAACCTTCACTAACATATATCAACGTCCGTTGCAACTAAGAGTGAAATATTCACAGTACTAACCTTCACTAACATATGTCAACGTCCCTTGTAACTAAGAGTGGCATATGCACAGTACTGACCTTCACTAACATATGTTTACGTCATATAATTTGTGTTAAATGATCAGATGTATTAACAATGTGGCAAAAAACTCAATACATAATACAACGAGAAATTGGGGACAGAAAGCGGAGATAAGAGGGACACATGTTCAGAGAGTGAAGATGAGAAGGACACACCGATCCAAATGGAAATGGATACCACACCGACACCAAATGGAGATGTATACGACACTGACACAACATAGAGATGAAACGACTCTGAAACCAGATGGAGATGGATACGCCACTTACATAAATGGTAGATACGTAGGATACCAACTCAAAGTCAGGATGAGTAGAACACACAGAGACAGTGGACATGAGTAGGAAACACACGCACATAAAGTGGACATGATTAGGACACACATGAAGTAGACATAAGTAGGACACACATGAAAGGGACATGAGTAGAATACACATAAGATGACATGATTAGGACACACATGAAGTGGACATTATTAGGACACACATGAAGTGGACATGATTAGGACACACATGTAGTGGGCATGATTAGGACACACATGAAGTGGACATGCTTAGGACACATATGAAGTGGACATGATTAGGACACACATGAAGTAGACATGATTAGGACACACACGAAGTGAAGATGATTAGGACACACATAACGTGGAAATGATTAGGACACATATGAAGTGGACATACGCAGGACATACATGAAGTGGACATGAGTAGAACACACATACACAACACTTGGAGATGAGTTGAACAAAGATACACATATAGTGGACATAAATAGAACACATATATTCATCAATCGGACATGCGTAGAACCTACATACACATAAATTGAACATTAGTAGAACAACGATAACAATAAATTGGACATGAGTAGGACACACACACACACATAAAGTGGGCATGAGTAGGACACACACACACACACACACACACATAAATTGGACATGAGTAGGACACACACACACACACACATAAAGTGGGCATGAGTAGGATACACACACACACACACATAAAGTGGGCATGAGTAGGACACACACACACATACAATGGACATGAGTAGGACACACACACACACACATAAAGTGGGCATGAGTAGGGCACACACATGCACATAAAGTGGGCATGAGTAGGACACACACACACACACACACACACACACACACATAAAGTGGGCATGAGTAGGACACACACACACAGTGGGCATGAGTAGGACACACACACAAACATAAAGTGGACATTAGTAGGACACACACACACATACAGTGGGAATACGTAGGACACACACACACACACATAATGTGCGCTTGAGTAGAACACACACACACACATAAAGTGTTCATGAGTAGGACACACACACACATATAAACTGGGCATGAGTAGGACACACACACACACACACATGATGTGGGCATGAGAAGAACACACACACGTATAAAATGGACATGAGTAGAACACACACGCACACACACACACATGAAGTGGACATGAGTAGGACACACACATACACACACATACACACATCACACAAATCCCCATAAAGTGGACATGAATAGAACACATGCACACATTCATAAAGTGGATATGAGTAGAACACACACACACACACACACACACACATAAAGTGGACATCAGTAGGACACACACACACAAATTGAACATATGTAGGACATACACATACATACAGTGGGCATGAGTAGGACACATACACACATACATTGTGTGTGTTTGGTGTTCGTCCATCACGAGTGATGAGGGCCGTTTCTTGTTTCACCTAGCCAGTCCTTCCAGTTGAGTATTCTGTAATGCCAAGTTCTGAATAGGTGCGGAGATGGCTGACAAGTCCGATTTGTGGATTTGCTTACTCGCAAGCCGAGCGTTGAGAGTTGACTTCACGAGACGGTGATCATGATTGTGAGCATATCCATGTTTCTCATCCACTTTATTGCTCAGCCAGGAGTCCTGCAACTGTCACAGCTTTTTGACTGTAGTTTAGCTTGTATCCCCTTCACCGCTCGCTCTTCCACATACAGTGAATATCAGTAGAGCACACATACACATACAGTGGCCATGAGTAGGACACACGCATACACACATAAAGTAAACATGAGTATGTGTGCAAATAAGGGGGGGGTAGTGGCTCGAATTTACTGGGTTAGTTAGTTTGGATAAGTTAATAAAAGCTAGTGCATAATACTTCCGTTGTAGTTGAATAAATAGATATATGGAAACGGTTATTTAATTCAGATGTATATTTGATCTTTTTGCTAGTAGTGTTTCTGTTGATTTGCGAGTTAATAAATAATAGATCTGTAAGACATTGCAGGGTTTATGTGAGTAGTTGTGTCGTTGTGTGGATACTTGTTGTAACACTTTAGATAAGTAAATACTCAGCCAACCATATACTTGGCTACGTCTATCTAGACCCATACATAGACAATCGCATTAACAAAGTTGCTACTACATTCGCTCTCCTAACACGCGTCTTTGGAAAAACCAGAAACTAGCAACTAAAACCAAGGCTCTGTTGAACAATGCATGTGTTGTCAGCATAATTATATATAGGGCAGCAAGACTTTGACAACATGCCAAACGAGAGCACATGTCTAACACCTTGCTTCTTCGGGTACTCTATTCTGGGAATTACATGGAGGGACAGAGTGACAATTTCAGAGATACACTTTCGCACTGGTCTCCCAAGCATCTACACTCCCCTTTGGCAGCGATGACTACGATGACTTGGTCATGTTTGTCGCATTACAGATGGCCGTATTCCCAAATATATCCTCTATGGACAGTTGACAGAAGGCAAAATAACAGTTTGCCGACCACACTCAAGGCTCAAAGATGTGTAAGCGTGATATGAAGACCATGAGCATGACCAGGCATCCTGGGAAAACCAAGCAACAGACTGATCAAAGTGCAGTTGTACCATAAATGACCAGTTCACGTTTGGTGAAGGGACGCTTTTGCAATTCAGCGAAGTAAAAAAACAACGCCGCAAGGAATAAGACAGATATATACTTTTTTTGTTTATCACTGCAAGTCATTTCATCAAAGAGTTAGGCATGACTGAAAAGAGATACTAACTAACTACAACCGTAGCATAGTTGGTAACGTATATGTTATCTTTAATTTAAAAAAAACATCAACCATGAATTAATGTCTCCTCAAAGTAGCATCAACCATTAATTAATGTCTCCTCAAAGTAGCGTCAACCATTAATTAATGTCTCTTCAAAGTAGCATCAACCATTAATTAAGGTATCCTCAAAGTAGCATCAACCATTATTTAAGGTCTCCAGAAAGTGACAGTTACCATTACAGAAGTTATCTATTAAGTCAGATTGTCCATAATCCACAATAACTATAACACATGCTATGTATACAATAACAATGCTGGCTATGGTTTAGCCGTAAATTAAAATTTATCAAAGAAAACACAGAAACCAATTTTAGTGTACGATAACTTGAAATATGAAAGCCTGAGACGACACAATCCTTAGAGTATGGATGAGACAAGACATAAGACTTACATGTTGGTTCCGGTGCTGCAGTAGCTGAAAAAAAAATAAATCATAAAGTGTTGATGAAACTAGATAAACTACAAGTATCAATAAAACGGTTCATCGAATGCGTTAGCAGAAGGGGTTACCAAAGATAGAGGGACAGAGACTGGCATCATCAAACGTGCCAGCCATCGATGAACATTCATAACATGCATAACTAGCTATCACTTAGAGGTGAAAGACAAAAGAAGCTCATGGCAATAGCTTGCTGATTGGTTTCTGAGTATCGTCACAATGTTTTGAATTCTGAGATCATTAATTATCTGGTATCTTTTAATCAAAGTCATCTGCAACTCTGGCCATGTTCTGCATGGTTCATAAGGGATAGATAATTCATATACCTCAACAGTACACCCGTCATGGGAATACCATGTCCTGGTCTTCAATCAAATAGTTTTCTATGAGTCGAGGTATGATGCCACATCCATATAACGTAAAATTAAATACAGCTGCTGACATATGTATGTGAATGAATATACATAGCGTGTGACTGTCAACTAGACATATGTTCGCTCTCGTGTGACTGTCAACTAGGCATATGTTCGCTCTCGTGTGACTGTCAACTAGGCCTGATGTTTGCCATCATATGATTCTAACCTAGACCTGATGTTTGCTATCGTCTGATTGTAAACTAGGCCTGATGTTTGCCATCATATGATTGTAAACTAGACCGGATGTTTGCCATCGTGTGATTGTAAACTAGACCTGATGTTTGCCATCGTGTGATTGTAAACTAGACCTGATGTTTTCCAACGTGTGATTATAAACTAGACCTGATGTTTGCCATCGTGTGATTGTAAGCTAGACCTGATGTTTGCCATCGTGTGATTGTAAACTAGACCTGCTATTTGTCATCGTCTGATTGTAAACTAGACCTGATGTTTGCCATCGTGTGATTGTAAACTAGGCCTGATGTTTGCCAACGTCTGATTGTAAATTAGACCTGATGTTTGCCATCGTCTGATTGTAAACTAGACCTGATGTTTGCCATCGTTTGATTGTAAACTAGGCCTGGTGTTTGCCATCGTCTGATTGTAAACTAGACCTAATGTTTGACATCGTCTGATTGTAAACTAGGCCCGTTGTTTGTCATCGTCTGATTGTGAACTAGACCTAATGTTTGCCATCGTCTGATTGTAAACTAGGCCCGTTGTTTGCCATCGTCTGATTGTAAACTAGGCCTGTTGTTTGCCATCTTCTTATTGTAAACTAGACCTAATGTTTGCCATCGTCTGATTGTACACTAGACCTAATGTTTGCCATCGTCTGATTGTAAACTTGGACCGATGTTCGCCATCGTGTGACTGTCAATTCAACGTGTTGATCTCTATTCTGTGACTGCCAACTCAACTTGTGATTCTATTTTCTGTGACTGTCAACTCAACTTGTTATTTTCTTATGTTTTTATATCAATTCAATGTAAGGATCTCTCTAATGTGGCTTTGATTCAGCCATACGCACTCTAGTAAGACAGTGGTAAATCAATGTGACGATCTCTTTTAAGAAGCTATTAATGCACTGCTGCATTCAATACAATGACAGCATTGATGTACGGACAAACATTTGATTTTCTGTTGCGAGACAGTCAATGTAATGATTCTATATATCACGATGGACAAATGGAGTGACCTAATTTATTAATTTTAAATTATGAACGGAAATAACGGTGAGTTTTCAAAGAAGACACGCATAAAACGTCATGCATTGCAATGACGACAGGAGTAAATGAGGATGATACAATGATATGATGATAATGAAGAAGAAACATGGCAATACCATAAGAACAGATAATGGCTTTAATCAGCAAGGTCAAGTTGTTTTGGTTGGTGTGTAACAAGCTTGACTGGCAAGAACAATTCAGGAAACATTGTCACACACAGTAGAACATGGTCATACAGGTGTGTTTAATTGACGAGAGACAGCACATGACACTCCCAGACATTGTCACACATATATTCTAACTCGACAAGAGAAGCCACTTAAACGTGACCAGTTACTGTCAGAGAAGTCACAGTGAGTACATGCACGTGAACGAAGATGGAAAGCTACAAGGTGAGATAGGACTTACCTTCACAGATGATGGTGGAAACAGAGCCAGCGAATTGTTCCAGAGCCTGATAATCATTGACCAGAAATACATCGCTAGGATTAGACGCTATGAGATCGAGTTCAGCAAAATCGATTTTGTTACCAACTCCGACTGATA
This sequence comes from Ariolimax columbianus, assembly GCA_036924085.1. Classification (NCBI taxonomy): domain Eukaryota; kingdom Metazoa; phylum Mollusca; class Gastropoda; order Stylommatophora; family Arionidae; genus Ariolimax; species Ariolimax columbianus. The sequence continues at coordinate 161,995,983 of JAVGWX010000002.1, forward strand.
CAAGTGTGTTTCCTGCATCATTGGCCTTAGCGACGGACTCTTCAGCTGGAAAGAGATTTTAACAGATCATGATCTCACAGATGTCAGTAGGGGAAATATTGAAGATAGAAAGTTGGTTAAACGGCTTGCATGGGAGCGACACTACAATGAAGGGATATGGAGCTGATTGGTGTGCTAGAAAAAAAATCAAAAATAACGATTGAACCGGAGTCGAGTATGTGAGCATAATATAATGTCGTTCCCCTGGATCAATTAGCTTCATGGATAGGAGGACGTGCTGCTCGGCCAACAGCGTCTTCTACTGAGACATTGTCCCAGGAAAGGAACTCGAGCCTTATCGCTCGACGCTGACACATCACGTACTTCATCCACTGTCAACGTCGTTTGTGGGTCGGCCATACTATGTTGATTGGAATGTTTGAGAACCTTCAGAAAATTAATGATGTCAGAGAAACAGTCAGTATCAACAACGAACTAAAAATACTCAATGTGGACATTGTAGCGCTCGAAGGACTTCTCTTAGCAGGATCATGATCAACATGTCAGGAAGACTACATATTATACTGGTCAGGGAAAGATCCCAATGAAAAAAGAAACTATGGAGTTGACTTTGCAGTGAAAATGTCACTATCACGCATGATTCAATCAGGCGAAATTAATTCAGAGCGCCTCATCACACTGCGTCTTCATACTACTCCTGGACCCGTCACCAATTAACGTGCATATGCTCCCACCGTGTGCTTAGAGGCTGACGCGAAAGACGTTTTTTAAGAGAATCTATCAGCAGTCATTATACACAAACCGAGTCAGGAACAACGTGTTCTACTTGGAGACTTTCATGCTGGAGTGGATGATAATTACGATTTGTATATATATATATATATATATATATATATATATATATATATATATATATATATATATATATACATGTGTGTGTGTGTGTTAGAGTGTGTGTGTAGGCGTGTGTATGTGTATGTGTGTTTGTGTGTTTATGTGTGTGTGTTTGTATGTGGGTGTGTACATATGTGTGGGTTTGTGTGTGTGTGTGTCTGTGTGTGTGAGTTTGTATATGTGCGTGTGCCTCTGTGTGTGTATGTGTGTATGTGTTTATATGTGTGTGTGTGGGTCTGTGTGATTGTCTGTGTGTGAGTGTGTATGTATGTGTATGTGTGTATGTGTGTGTGTGTGTGTGTGTCTGTGTGTGCTGCGAGCGAGAGAGAAAGATAGTGTCAGAAAGAGATGTGTTCTTGCCACTGACGTTTTATGCCAGGCAGTCAACTGGCTTCTTGATCGCCTCAGCTCCCACCAGAATAGTGTAGCTATTGATCAGTAATTCCTCACTAATCCTGCTTACGCCTACAACATTACCCCATTCGGCACAGACATATCTGCGCTGTAGCGCTCACTGGAAATGTTAAACAGTGAAACGTCCTCCCTACGTCTGGCTATATCCTGGGCCAAAACCGAAGTTCAGAATATCATTTTTGACACATCACCCCAGGATATTGAAACTCAAAGTCTAACTGTGGAGGGCATCAACGAACTCATCTATCTCGGTAGTATGATATCAGTCGATTGGCGCAGCGGTCCCGAAATCTCAAGACGGATCGGACTAGCTGCATCCGCTATGAATGAATTCCGACATGTGTGAAGTAATTGCAAGATCTCCCATGGAACAACAATCCGCATCTACAAGTCCTACAGCTCCGACAGCTGGACATTGCTGAAACACGACATTTCGAGACTGGAATCCTTTCATATGCACAACCAGAGGCATATCCTGACATCAGATGGCATGACTACATCCGCAACGTGGAAGTCTCTGCTAAAACAGGCCTCCACTCAATCTCAGAAACACTTGACAGGCGCCGAGTTTCTTTGTTCGGTGATGTTGTGCGACTGCACCAGGACACCCATGCCCATAAGATAGAAAAGAAGTCGTTCCTCAGCGTCAACAGTCTTCCGCGGACCGGCTGGAGGCAAAGAAGAGGCCGAACAGTGTGGTCCCAGAAAGTAGCAACCCCCTCCTCCGGTTTGGACGAGGCATGGAACCACGCCACAGCTTGGGTTTGTCCGACCGACGCAACAGCCTCAGACGCTTAATGGCACATTATTCATTTGTATTATTATTATTACCAGCGATACGGAATTAGTGAATGTTTCCAACATTCCAACGATACAATATTAGTGTGTTGAAGAACAACATCAAACATCAATTGACCGTCTATGATTGGTTGATTTGGACCAGAAGGATATCATTTCGTCAACATGAATTATGTTCCCATAATTAAACTTCCTGTGTTAGAACCTTCATTCGTTTGTGTTGTGGGTAAGAACATGTAGTCGTTTGTGTTGTTGGTTATAACCTTTCGTCGTTTGTGTTGTTGGTTAGAACCTTTCGTCGTTTGTGTTGGTTAGAACCTTTCGTCGTTTGTGTTGTTGGTTAGAACCTTTTGTCGTTTGTGTTGTTGGTTAGAACATGTAGTCGTTTGTGTTGTTGGTTATAACCTTTCGTCGTTTGTGTTGTTGGTTAGAACCTTTCGTCGTTTGTGTTGGTTAGAACATTTCGTCGTTTGTGTTGTTGGTTAGAACCTTTTGTCGTTTGTGTTGTTGGTTAGAACCTTCAGTCGTTTGTGTTGGTGATTAGAACCTTCAGTCGGTTGTCTTGTGGGTTAGAACTATCAGTCGTTTGTCTTGTGTTTGAACCTTCAGTCGTTTGTATTATGGGTTATAACCTTTCGCTGCTTGTGTTGTTGGATAGAACCTTTCGTCGCTTGTGTTGTTGGTTAGAACCTTTCGTCGCTTTTATAACCTTCAGTCGTTTGTGTTGCGGGTTAGAACCCTCAGTTGTTTGTGTTGTGAGTTATAACCTTTAGTCGCTTGTGTTGTGGGTTAAAACCTTCAGTCGTTTGTGTTGTGGGTAGAACCTATCGTCGCTTTTATAACCTTCAGTCGTTTGTGTTGTTGGTTAGAACCTTTAGCCGTTTGTGTTGTTGGTTAGAACCTTCAGTCGTTTGTGTTGTGGGTTCGAACCTTTCGTCGCTTGTATTGTTGGTTAAAACCTTCAGCCGTTTGTGTTGTTGGTTAGAATCTTCAGTCGTTTGTGTTATTGGTTAGTACCTTTCGTCGTTTGTGTTGTGGGTACGAACCTTTCGTCGCTTGTGTTGTGGGTTCAAATCCATAGCATGTTCGGTTACACTATTGAATGACGTCCTGGTGTCAAGGCGTCTTAACAGCTTCCGTGAAAAGAGTCAGGGATAGTACAATGATTGAGGTGGACCTCGGTTCTCTAGGCGGTTTTGCTATGCTTGGCATCATCTACGTGGCGATCACTACTACGGGGATCACATCGATCCACATCTCGTCAGCCAGGCTGCCTTGAAAACACTCTACTTCCAGAGAACACTACACGGAAGAACGATGGTTGCCTTGTTCAGAATATGGACGCGATGTCTTGGTCAGTGTATGGACGCGATGTCTTGGTCAGTATATGGACGCGATGTCTTGGTCAGTATATGGAAGCGATGTCTTGGTCAGTATTTTGAGCCTGACTGACTGGACGAGCGTCACAGTTCCCCTGTGCTGCATGGTTGTCCATATATATATATATATATATATATATATATATATATATATATATATATATATATATATAAGCAGTTTCCAGTTGCTATCCAGCTTCTTGTATCACAAGGGCATTGAAGGCATCGATAAGAGAACCATGTTTACATATTAAATGTGTTTACATAGCATGTTCATTGTTATAATAATAATAGTAATAATAATAACAGCAGCACCAATAACCCAACATTAGTAATAATAATAACAATAATAACAGCCCATTGCTGGTCAGTATGCACATATCAGTCACACTGTGCGCCGTTGGACGAGGCAATTGTACCAACACCCCATTTTAATTTAACCTAACAATATTAGTTCTAGGTATTGGTTGTCTATTCTTATAATGTGGTCTTATAGGAAATAGTTTTTAGTCTATTTCTCAGCTGATCTTAGTTTTATGTTTCATTGATATAAATATCAGGACATTTTTATTTAGTCAGAGAGTGATACATGCATGGAATGGATTGTCACAGGAACTAGTGGATGCAGTGTCAAATAAAGCATTCTAAACTAGATTTAATGTGCATAATTTTTAGATCAAAGGGGACTCAATGTGCACTCTTGTTCTTGCCCGCTGTCTTCTCAGATCGAATAAGTCAACCGTCTTGACAATAGCGGACTTTGCCTCCAGCATCACTGCCCTTGAATGCATCAGTCAACTTGACAGCAAACAATACCCTGAAATGGGTAGGTGCATAGATGCTTCCTTGCTTTACTTCATTTGCAACACCAAAAGGCTAAGAGTATTCATCATGATCTTGAACTCAAGCCAACATGCCAACATGAAACTGTCTAACCATTATAATAAATGCATTGGGACATTCAGATTTGAATATGATCTTCCAAAGGCCGTCACGACTTAAAATGCCAACAGCTTTTGTTAAATCTACACATGTGGTGAGAAGGTAGACATTTTGTTCTTGACACTTTTCCTGTATTATCCTAGCTGCGAAGATCATGTTAGTGATGCCTAGTCATTTTGTAATCCATAATGAGTCTCTGGAAGTAGCCCGTGTTCTAGGTGATGCGAAAGTCTGTCTAGTAGGATCATTGCAAGTATATTTTCTGCAACGTAAAGTAGATGTATCCTTCTATAGTTGTCGCATATTGCATATTGCCTTTTCTCTTATAAATATGAATAATAGATGCGTCTTTGAAGTCTTTTGGGATACGCTGTGAATTCAACATTTCAGAGACGAGTCCGGTCATCTTCTAAGTCAGGCTAGGTCTCCAAGCGTTGCAGATCTCGGCAGGAATTGAGTTAGATCCCGGAATCTTTACATTATAGGAGGTCGATTGCCCTCTGCGTTTGCTGGACAGTAGGGCAGTGGGATAGTGACTCCTTAGTTTATATTTGTGGCGACGATGTATCGCCTCATCATTAATTGACGAGTTTATGTTGAGAACGCCACCGAAGTGCTCTTCCCAGGCTGTCAATATTTTAGTTACCACTTGTATCAGGATGCTGCTTTTGACAATTAGTAAAGGTGATGTGCCATATATATTTGGGCATATACTTCTTTGAAGCACTGTCAACGTTTCTGAGAGCATGCCCATCTACAAACGCCTGTATCTCATCAGCCTTCTTGCATAGCCACGAATATTCCATCACACGGAGTCGTCATTGCAGTTTAAAGAACCCTGGAAAACGCTTCCTTTTTCGCACATGATTTCGGATCATTGCTAAATGCACGATGACGTTTGTGCCTGTCTTCTAGCAAATGATGTGTGTCTTTGCAGTTTCCATTAAATCAATCCTGATGATTGAGGGATGCAGTGCCAAGTGTGTGAGCGGAGGTGCACTATACCATTCATTTGCCTAAATGTGAAATAGCTTGTCTATATGTCAACTGTAGTGTCAACATGTATGGTGTCCCGTTGGCTGGCTAGTTTGTCTGCAAGACTCTCTGTGGTGCTGTTGTTGTCCAGCATCATGATGTTGTCTCTTGGGAACTTTAACTCATTGTTGGCGTCTTGGAGCCTGGGTCCTAATGTTAAGTCGCGCGGGAACTTTAACTCAGTGTGAGCGTCTTGGAGCCTGGGTCCTAATGTTAAGCTTGAGAACTTTAACTCAGTGTGAGCGTCTTGGAGCCTGGGTCCTAATGTTAAGTCGCTTGAGAACTTTAACTCAGTGTGAGCGTCTTGGAGCCTTGGTCCTAATGTTAAGCTTGTGAACTTTAACTCAGTGTGAGCGTCTTGGAGCCTGGATCCTAATGTTAAGTCGCTTGAGAACCGTAACTCAGTGTGAGCGCCTTGGAGCCTGGGTCCTAATGTTAAGTCGCTTGGGAACTTTAACTTAGTGTGAGCGTCTTGGAGCCTGGGTCCTAATGTTAAGCTTGTCAATCAGTAATTTTTGATCTGTCCAGCGGCCTGCATCACACACCGCCTTGGTGACCCTTTCTATGGACACTAACAAAATCAACCAAGTGCCAATGTTTTGAGCGGTGATACATTCTTCTTATTATATTAAGCTTCGGCAGGCGAAAAAAAGGTGTTGGTAACCATAAAATCATTTGCGGTTTATGTTATCAATAAAAGGTGACTGTTTGTGTCCCAGTTGTCTATTTCATATTTTCCTATGAATCGTTTCCATGAAGCATTGTCTGTACCAACTCCTGCATTGACATCGCAAGGACAATGGGCTTGTTGGACTTCGGTACAGCAGCTGTTACGGCCTCAAGCTGTTCATTGAATTTGACCTTGGTATTATCAGGATTCGTCATGGTAGGCGCACAGACACTGATAAGTGTTGCCACACTCTTACAACATAATGGGAAATGTAGTGTCATTATCCGGCCATGTATTCTTTTTGGAAACATGGTTATCTTCTTCACCAGGTTTGACCTTATAGCCAGGCCAATCTCGACGCTCGGCTGCTGTTCGACCGCTCCAGATAAAGGTATACCCAGCACCATATTCTGTAATCTGTACATCGCCAACAAAACAAGTGTCCATCAAGGCAGCAATGCCGATATTGCATCGGCACAGTTCTCTAACAACTAGGGCAGTTTTATTTCAGGTCTTTTTGGATTTGCATAGTCCAGGAGGGTGCCAATGTTTCTCGCATCAATGGTCAGTTGTTCTACTATTATTATTTCGACCACATGAATATGTATTTCTCACAGCTGCGGTATGTTACCAGGGTTGGTGAGGCAGGCAATGTTTAGGGCACCTTTTCTACTCTCTTTCTCGGGTCATGGAGGTAAGCCCTGCGAATACTAGAGAGGACTGCGTAGTCATTCAAGTGGCTACCGTAATACACTGCTGCTTTGGGTTCAGTGGAGGACGACCATATAGCCTCAGCCGCATCCGTACGGGTTCACAGCTGCAGCTGCCAGTAATTCCATACCTGCCGCTTTGCCACTAGCTCATAGCCGCAGGACTTGAATAGATGATGATGAGATGACAACATCACTTACGCGTGATTTGGATTTAAGTGAGGGCAAGATGCGCACCGACAAGCCTCACTCTCTCGTCATGATTCCATTTGATCCAGTGGCAATATATGATCAAGGCGACTGGAGCAGTAATTCGGATGCAATGAACGACCATGGGGGATATTTTGTGTCTAGCCTTGCTCCAACCGCTCCCCAGAGAGTTGCTAGTAGTGGCCTTGTTACCCGTTGATCAGCCAGTGGTTCGTCCGCACAGTCCGCAGAATTTAGTCTTGACATGATTAGGTTATATAATACCTATGTCCCCGTGGGTTTATTAGACCCATCGGCTACCCTCAATCGGTTTAGCGGGTCATATCGAGAGCGGTGCCGGGTATATGGCCGCTGCTGCATACTGGCAGTTACGTGGAGTCACACATGAGAGTTGAGTACCAGGTGAGGACCAATAATGGAGAAACGGCCAAAGCATGTGTCGCTAAAGATACAACCCGTCCTGTGACACCCTATACACCATTTACAAAATACACACACATTCATACACACATCATCATACAGACACTTACGCTGGGTATGTTTCTATATCTCACTATCTCTCTCTCTCTCTCTCTCTCTCTCTCTCTCCACACAAATATTGTACACACCCACCCACAAACACAAACCCAAACATGACATCCACCTACTTTTAATTGGCTCCGTCGACTTGCCGTCAGTGACAACGACAATGACACCAACAACCCCCTCTCTGTCGTCATCATCGATAGCTTGAACGCACTGGTCAATGCCCAGGTCAGTCTGAGTAGTGCTGCCCCGGTAGTCCAAATTAGCCGCTGCCTGTGGTCAAGTGATATCAGATGTAAACATGTTGGCCTGGCTACAGGCTCGTTATGGTGGACAGTTGACGAGAAAAATATATTTCTATGAATACCATACATACAATGAAATGTAAATCGATCAGCAAAAACAAAATAACTATCACAGACAACAGAAACAAAGTCAACATCATACCGTCCACATCTCATTGTTTACCTCAATAAGGGCTGATGTGTTGTAACTGTTTACAATCTGAGGGTAACAGTGGGTGCCAAATACGTTGAAAGTGACATGTGTCAACTCAGAGGCAATCTTGAATAATGTAAGTAATCTCTTGGCAAAGACACGGTTATAAGCGAAATCCTTCTCACCAATACTAGAGGAACTGTCAAATGTAACGCAGAGGTGTATGGGCTTGCTAGTCACACATGGTTTAGCTGGAGACAAAAAACCCAATTACAAAAATTATGTAATATATATATATATATAATATCGTTTTTTCAATTATCGAAATGTGGAATAGCATTAACAATATACCAGTACTGATTATATAAGTAATCTAACTGCCATCAAAAAATTGTTTTTGTTTTATCATCAAATGGGTTATCAGGTAGTAATGTAATGTTTCTTATCAAAAAGGCACTCATTGGTTATGTCAGTTTTCTTATCAAGCTTGTACTCAACAACTAGTGTATTTTTTTCTAATACGCTTGTCCTCAACACCTAATGTCGGTTTTCTTATCAAGCTTGTCATCAGCAACTAATGTCAGTTTTCTTATCAAGATTGTTCTCAACAACTAATGTCAGTTTTCTTTTCAAGCTTGTTCTCAACAACTAATATCATTTTTCTTATCAAGCTTGTCCTCAACGACCAATATCGGTTTTTCTATCAAGCTGGTCCCCAACGACTTATGTCAGTTTATTTATCAATCTTGTCCTCAACAATTAATGTCAGTTTTTCTATCACATTTCTCCTCAACGACTAATGTCAGTGTTCTAATCGAATAGGTCTTCAATGAGTAATGTCAGATTTCCAATCTGCTAGATGACAAATTGATATTCAAGCAAAGATGATGTTTTGGTAGAAAGTATCGAGCTTCAGTGCCAGGTCTGGCACACTGACCAAACTTCCACCTCTATAGCACGTATGTGTAATAATACATTGTGTATATCGCTTAGCGAACGTCTTGAACATTGTTTTGTGATGTATGTGTTTGTGATTCTTATGAATTGAAGACTTTCATCCAGATAAGTCCAAGAACAGGTAATAAAACACCAAAAGTTAGACATAAGATATATATCGCTGGCAATTCTCCAGTTTTGAACAATTCAGAAGATCTAAAACCAAAAAGCAGAATGTGTTTTATTTTCAAATGAAGACATGCGATCTTCTTAATGCACAATAAACGTCACACCGTAAATATGACTCTAGGCTTACCAAAGTTGAAATTAAGATTTGGGAGCAACTACATTATTAGTACGGGGTACTGGGAGTGCATGTGTTCATAGCACACTTTCTCATTAGCGGCTTTTAAAGAAGGGGAATCACCTACACAAAAGAAGTGGAAGTCCGCACAGAAGAGGACGTTGAAGCCATCGACTAAAAGGCGTGGAGGCGGCACACTATAACACGTAGAAGCCCACAAAGAAAAAGAAATGGAATATATCCACTCACACGAAGACCTGGAATTTCTCCCCCCCCCCCCCCACCCCACCCCTTCCAAAAAAACTTGAATTTTCTCCTTTCTAGTCACTGTAGGCCGAATTTTCTGAGTCTTTCCTCGTAACTATAAATTTGGAATCTCAATAACATTTTTTTCGCTCTTTGTATCCTTTCCAGCATGTTTACATCCCCTCTATGATAAGAACACCACACCTGTACATAGTATTTACTACTAACTGGACTTGTATATATATCGAATCTACCCATGTGGATTACTTTACATGCATCTATATTAAACTCCATATGCCAGCTTACAGACCAGTCTCGAAATGTTGTCTAAATCGGACCTCAAACTATCCACTTCTGCTATAGATGAGACACTCCTACATATTGTGGTGTCATCCTCAAATAGTTTTCCAACATGGATCCCACATACTTAACTTAACGTCTTGATACTGGTTCAAAAGACCATGCAGAGTCTGTATACAACCAGTTACATTTACATCACTATGCTCTAAAAGCTATGCGCATCGTGTTTATTCTTAAATTCAATAACTGTCCCTGCCTCCACTACCTCCGCTGCCAATGCATTCCAAGCAGACACAACTCTCTGACTAAGAAAATATTTCCTAATACCTAATCTGGACCTCTCTTTAGTCAAATTGTAGCTATGCCCTCTTGTTATTGTTGGTGGCTGTATTTTAAAAAAAACCACTTGTTATACATCTTTGTAATATTATTCTCTCGCATTCTGTAATTATGTTCCTTATTGGATCTACCCATGTGGATGATTGTACTTGTATCTACATTAAACTCCATTTGCCAGCTTACAGACCATTCTCGAATTTTATCTAAGTCCGACCTCAATATATCCACTTCCGCTTTAGATGAGACATTACTTCATAGTTTTGTGTCATCAGCAAATTTTGCAATCATGGATCCAATATCAATGTCCAAATCATGTATACATATCCAGAACAAAATTGGTCCTAAAACCGAGCCCTGTGGCACACCACTTTTCACTTCACACCACTTAGCGTACTCCTTATGTATGCCCACCCTCTGCCTTCTTCCCGTTAACGAACTTTCAATCCATTCGGCCTCCCCAACAAATCAATGTGATTTTAACTTTTTTTTAAATCTTCGATGAGGTACTCTATCAAAAGCTATTAAAAAATCTAGATAAATAACATCCACTGGTTACCCTTTTCTATCATGTTAGTAACCTCCTCCATGAACTCAAAAGATGTGTTAAGCATAATCTCCAACTAGTAAACCCATGCTGGCTATTTCTAATCAGATTAAACGTATCTAAATGCATTACAATGTTGTCTTTGATCATTGACTCTAACAATTTACAGACGATGCTCGTTAAATTTACCGGTCTATAATTCGCTGAATTTGATTTATTTTCCTTTTTGAATAAGGTGATCATTCCTGCATCTTTCCAACCGTTTGGAACAATGGATTTTTCAAGTAACTCAGACTACAATATAGCTAATTGTTTTGCTAGTTGGTCTTTAATTTCAAATAACAATTTTGAATGAATACCATCTTGACCTGGACATTTATCCACTTTCAGCACATCCAATTTGTTTAAACCAATTTTCTTTGCAGTACAGAATGATTTTAATCCCACTATATCCATTTCACATTTAAAATGATTTTTAGGCTCTGGGATCTTGGAGCAGTCTTCTTGTGTGTAGACAGGGCCAACGTACTGATGTAGTAGATTAGCTGTCTCCTTTTATTTCTGTTGGAAGCCCGCATATTTCTTCCACTACAAGGCGTAGAAGTAACTACACTTCAAGTACCACACTAGAAGTGAATGAATTAACTACACTTCAAGTACCACACTAGAAGGGAATGAATTAACTACACTTCAAGTACCACTAGAAGGGAATGAATTAACTACACATCAAGTACCACTAGAATGGAATGAATTAACTACACTTCAAGTATCACACTAAAAGGGGATGAAGTAACCACACATCAAGTACCACACCAGAAGTGGTGGAAGTAACGACACGTCAAGTACCACACCAGAAGTGGTGGAAGTAACGACACGTCAAGTACCACACTAGAAGTGGTGGAAGTAACCACATATCAAGTACCACACTAGAAGTGATGGAAGTAACCACATATCAAGTACCACACCATAAGTGGTGGAAGCCTACATATGCACGTCTCTCAGTAAAAGCTGAGCAGTGAGTGGTTTGGCATGTCGGTCAGCGGTATCATGTGAAACACAGTTCCGTGTAAGCATTACTAGAGAAAAACACACACTTAACATTGTTGTATAAGAGTACACTCTCAAACGGTATGGCACAGATGGTGTCTGCCACACATTCTAAATATATAGTATTTACATTTTAGATTACGTCCTCTTCTTCATCGATCAACTGAGGCTGTACGCCTTGTCCGGTGAGGTTCACGATGAACTGATGCTATGCTTCTAGTCCGGTGAGGTTCGCGATCAACTGAGGCTATGCTTCTAGTCCGGTGAGGCTCACGATGAAATGGTCCTATGCTTCTCGTCCGGTGAAGTTCACGAAGGAGACTATGCGTTTCATGTGTTCGTCGGTCCCCCACAGCTTTTCAGCATTGTCGCTCCCCCAGGCGAGACTCCCTCTCTTTGGTCTGTATAGTTAGTTAATTTATGCAGAAAATGGAATACTAATGTAAGATACCCACATATTGTTCAATAGCTTGTTGATCCTTATCACCAGGGTACCATGTTGGGTAAAGGACTTTAGTCAGGTCATGTCTTGATAATATTGGCAGGGTCCAACATTATGTTGGAAAACCAGGATGCGGCGATTTGTATCGATCTGTTGTCAGTCTCACGCCTACCTTGCCATACACATATGTCTTTTCCTAACAATGAATTAGCTAATTGAAGGTGATTCGAAGTATGATCTATAGGTTATTCGTAGACAGATCGTCAGTGCAATTTACTATGTTATTCTTGACGCAACTGGACATTTCTCTGATTGGGATGTGTATATGTTCCAACTATATACCATCTTGTGAAATGTCTTGGAAATCACAATAACAATGGCTGGGATCTTATTGGCACAAGTGGTTACTGGTTTAAACGCTAGTTTTCATCAGAATTGTTTACAATCAGTGGCGGGACTCTTTTAGACATGGGTTATCATGAGACATAATGAGTACATATGGAGAACTGTTTTCATTAATGTTGCTATTTTTGTGTGTGTCATATTTTGGGAGAAGTGAGAAGCTGAAGATAAGAACTTGAAAGATCGAATAAGTTTATTTAGAAAAGAACAAAATATAAAATAAAAGGAACCTGAAATACGATCGATATCAACCGTGCAACTAAATGCCCCGATGAGGTGGTATAATAACAGGTTGAAACCGTTATCCAGAGCAGGCCAACGATCAGCGTCAGTAAGCAGGCCAACAATCAGCGTCAGATTACACAATTCATCCTTCGTACATCTCCGTTCTCTTCCCTCCCTCCCCCATCTACTTTGTCTATGCAATCCTAGACCGCTATCTCTCCACCTTATTGACTTTAATCATGATCTCCAGAACTCTGCAAGCTTAGGCTGACGGTCATTATATAATTTGTGTGTTGTCGATTGATCCTACCGCCTATGACGTCATTGATGCAACATCTATTTACTGACTAATACTATTTTTTTTAGTGGTGATACAACAACTAGTGATACAACAACTAGTGATCTAACAACTATTGATCTAACAGCTAGTGATCCAACAGCTAGTGATCCAACAACTAGTGATACAATATCAGAAAAGTCCTACTCCTGCGGTGTAAGAAATGTCCCACTAGTGAAATGTCAAAAATATCCGAGACGTACACTCTAAGAATTGTTCCGGGAATATAACGCCTAAATGTCCCAGTAACATGATAGTAGACATATCGCATGCGTATCTAGAAGGACACATCAATATTTGTTTTATGTTCCAATCATACCATAGTAGAATAGACTAGCCATACGATTAGAGAAGTGCCGATCTCATTTACTGTGATAACGATTAGAGAAGTGCCGATCTCATTTACTGTGATAAATGGTCATTGTATTTACTGCGAGAAATGACCAAGTTACATACTGCGATAAATGACCGTGCCACGTGTCAAGAATGTCCCGGTCATAAAAAGTAACATTTACCTGTAACGGGTGGTGCTGGGTTGTCTGAAATTATAAAGGAAACATAATTCGAGATGTCAGTGTTGATTTATGCCCAGTGGAACACACATATATCTGTACAAGTTTCATATGATGATATCACAGTTGCTAGCTTTCTTTCTCTCTTTCTCTCGCTCTTTCTCTCTCTATCTTTATATATGTCTCTTCCTTTTTCTATGTCTCTCTCTTTCTCCCTCTCCATATCTTTCCCCCTATCTCTCCTTATCAATATCTCGCTCGCCCTATCTCTATCACTCTCTGTGTCTCCCTATCTCTCGCTCCCTCTCTCTCTCTCTCTCTCTCTCTCTGTCTATCTCTCTCTATCTCTCTCTTTCTTTAAGGACGCTCTTGAAACCTCATGTTAAGAAACAGCTGATCAGGGTCATGTGCTGAAAACGTTGGTAGGAACACATCTCAGTTGTGATGATCGATCATCCTCAGCATTATCATCGTCAATGTTTCCTTCATTATCACTAGCATCACCATCAGAAATACCATCTGCATAATCTCCAGAATCATCATCAATAAACTCATCATCACCTTCATATCATCAATAGCACCTTCATCATCGTCACGGTCATCGATATCACCTTCATCATCCCCATCATCATCTTCAACCTCACCTACATTGTTATTATCAACAACTTCATTAACATCGTTTCAATGACACCGACTCGTTTTTCACAAATAATATGTTCAGAAATCTGCCATCAACTTGAGTACCCCACATCAATGGTAAGAAGCGCATTTGAGAGACTCCAAGCAAAAGTTTAGAACCGACAATTCATCAATGTTGCCACCAAGGTAAAGTTGTATCGGCATGTAGTGTTGTCAACTCTGTTCCATGTGTGCAAAGCATGGACAATGTATAGCAGACACGACAGACACCTCAATCGGTTTCACGTGAGCTGTCGGTGCATGTTTTATTCGGATTCAGGTGGCCGGACAAAGTGCCTAACTTTCAGGATCGGGTGACCGGACAAAGTGCCTAACTCTCGAGGTCGTGTGGCCAGACAAATTGCCTAGATTGGTCAGGACCAGGTGGTCAGACAAAGTGCTTAGATTGGTCAGGACCAGGTGGCTGGACAAAGTGTCTAGATTGGTCAGGACCAGATGGTCAGACAGAGTGCCTAACTCAGACATCCTTTGCAAGACTAACATGATGGGCATTCACACACTTCTTCGTGTAGAGCAGATTGAATGGCTGGGCATATTGTTCGCGCGCTACATGAGCGTACCTCAAGCAACCTGTTATACTGTGAGCTCACATCATGCAGACGCTAACCAATGGGACAGAAGAAACGCTACAAAAATAAATTAAATGTCTCTCTCTGAAAAGCGTCAACATTTGTATCACCTGCTGTGATATGCGTACACAGAACCGTATCATTTGGGGCTCTATTATCACCGAAGAGTCTCGTATCGCAGATAATATAGCCATCTCAGAGGCTCTGCGAAAGCGTTACACCAGAAAATACAAAACGTTTCCACAGCCGGATTCCCACATTGTGGGGGAATATGTCGTTCCAGGATTGGTCTTTAGAGCCATACTATAATACATTTGGCAGCATTAGTAGTCTGATAATATCAGCATCTCCGCTTGCGATGGGCAAGTATTATTAATATGTGTTGCTGGAATGTATGTTTTGCTGTGTCATCTAGTATTTGCTCTCCAGCTGTCACATACCTCTGTATCTGTCAGCGTGCGTTTGATCTTTACAATGTTTTATCACAAGGATCATTGTCGCTTCCTGTCACATTTGTGATACTAACCATTATTTCCATTTTAAAGGTTTGGATTCTTGAAGTTATGATTTTACTTTTTAGTCAATTAAAAAAAATGAGTTTGTATTTCCATTCATTCGTGGCGTTCATTTTTGGTGCTGCCTTCCTCATATTGTTATCAGAAAAATGTTGCAATCGTGTGCTCTTTTACTAAACTGGTGTGTGTCTGTCCTATGGTTTTTCTTTATGAATATTTCTCTTAGAGATGTGGCTTTATCTGTTTGTTTGCAAAGCTGTATTTTTCAATGAATTCACTACCTTGACGATGTTTCTAGATGTAAATGTTCTTCTAATGTGATTGTTATTGTCATATGATTTTGCTGTTCAGTGACTTTCTAAATTAGTTTTGTGCCAATTGAATCTAGGTTGAGTTTCTCAATTCTTTATATCTGACTATTTCTTGCTGTGTCGTGAATATGACATTTGTGCTTTGGTGTGGCTAACGTTAGATATATGATAATATAGGATTTTGACTATTTCTGAAATTTCTGTACCTTGGCACAGTCTACACAAAAGAGGACTGATCCAAGATCCCAGAGCCTATAGATATTTTTCAAAGAGGCATGAACACAGCGGGATTAAGATCAATCTATTTTACAGAAGAAAATGGTTTTTAAAAAAAATTGGAGGGGTTGAACGTGGATAAATGTCCAGGTCAAGTTCATCCAAAATTGCTGTATGAAATTAGAAACAAGCTAGCAAGATCATTGGCTATATTATGTTCTGAATCACTTGCAAAAGGGATTGTTCCACGGGATTGGAAAGATGCACGAGTGATCCCCTTATCCAAAAAAGGCAAAAAATCAGATCCAGAGAATTATAGACCGGTGAGTTTAACGAGCATAATCTGTAAATTCTTAGAGACAATAATCAAAGAAAATATTGTAATACATTTAGACAAATTTAATCTAATTGGAAATAGTCAGTATAGGCTTACTAGGGGGAGATCGTGCTTAACAAATCTATTAGAACTCATGGAGGAGGTTACGAAAATGATAGACAAGGGGAGGCAGTGGATGTTATGTACCTAGATTTTGCAAAGACCTTTGATAGAGTACCTCATTAACGATTATTTCGAAAGTTAAAATCACATGGAATAGGTGGGGAAATACCCAAAAGGATTGAAAATTGGTTAACCGGAAGAAGGCATAAATAAAAAAAAGGTGGGCATAAATAATGAGTACTCTGAGTGGTGTGAATTGAAAAGTGGTGTGCCACAGGGATCGGTTTTGGGACCAATTTTGTTCTTGATATATATAAATGATTTGGACATTGATATGGGATCCATGATTGCAATATTTGCTGATGACACAAAAATATGCAGTAGTGTCTCATCTAAAGCGGAAGTGGATATACTGAGGTCGGATTTAGATAAATATCGAGAAAGGAGTTTAACGTAGAAAACTGTACAGTCATCCACATGGGTAGATCCAATATGGACCATAATTACAAAATGGGAAATAACAATATCAGAAATATAGATAAGTAAAGGGGCCTAGGGGTTATAGTAGATCGTACAGGAAAGGTGATTGATCAATTTAAAGTAGCATTGAAAAAGGCAAATGCGATGTTAGGTATGATAAAAAGAAATATTAAATATATGAGCAAGGAAGTGATAGTCAAACTGCATAACGCTTTAGTTAGACCTAGATTGGAGTACTGTGTACAGGTGTGGATTCCTTGTCATATAGGGGATATAAACATGCTGGAAAGAATACAAAAAAGAGCGAACAAGATGATAGTGTGATTCCTGAACTACAGTTATGAGAAAAGAATCAGAAAAACCGTCCTACGGTGTCTAGAAGAGAGAAGCATTTGTGGTGATAAAATGCAGGTTTATAAGATGATCAGAGGAATATATAAATTAGACTATAACAAGTTGTTGTTTTTTTTTAAAATAGTCAACCACAATAACAAGAGGGCAAGCTACAAGCTGACTAAAGAGAGGTCCAGATTAAATATTAGGAAATATTTAATTAGCCAGAGAGTGGTGTCTGCTTGGAATGAATTGCCAGGGGAGCTAGTGGAGGCAGAGACAGTTAATGCATTTAAGAATAAATTGGATGCGCATAGTTTTTAGAGCGAGGTGATGTAAATGTAACATGTTGTATGCAGATTATGCAGGGTCTTCTAAACCAGTATAAAGACGTTAAGTTAAGTTAAATCTAATAAAGTGAGCGGTTGGTACATGGACTGTTGCTAGTTGAATTGGTCATCCATGTGGGTAGCATATCGCATATGTACGAGGCTTCAAGAACTACCCTACCGTTTCCCTCTTTCTATCACTAGTACTACCCTACCATTCTCCCCTCCTAACTCAACTACTACCCTATCATACTCCCTTCCTACTTCAAGAACTACCCTACCATTCTTCCCTCCTATCTCTAGTACTACCCTACCATTTCCCTCCTCCTATCTCTAGTACTACCCTACCATTTCCCTCCTCCTATCTCTAGTACTACCTTACCATTAACTCCTCCTATCGCTAGGACTACCTTACCATTCACTCCTCCTATCTCTAGTACTGCTCTACCATTTCCTCCTCCTGCCTCAAGTACTACTCTACCATTTCGCCCACTATAATCTCATAAACTACCATGCCACTCCCTCCTCACGTCTCAAATACTACAACAACATTTCATATTCCTGTCTTTTATTGTGCTCCTGTTTGTATGTGTATTTTTTAAAATGCATAGCTGGTTGTGAATTGGGATAAATGTTTCATCTTTGTGCAGACCGTGTCCGATATTATGGTTAGTGAGTATCTATTGTTGAAACGTTTCTCTGAGTTCCTGAATGTCTCTTGCATGGATGGGATATGTGCTGCCAGCATGCAATTTAGTAGCAATGGTCTGTTTCTTATGCATTTCGTCCTTCAGCATTACAATAATAGTTGTTTTGGGTCTAAAAGGGTTGTAGGTTAGGCCATGTAACACTGAATCATGGATTGTAAGTTATAACATGTAACACTGATTCATGTATTATAGGTTAAGTCATGTAACGCTGATTCATGGATTGTAGTGTAGGCCATGTAACATTGATTCATGGATTGTATGTTGGGGTATGTAACACTGATTCATGGATTGTATGTTGGGGTATGTAACACTGATTTATGGATTGTAGGTCTGGGTATGTAACACTGATTCATGGACTGCAAGATGGGGTATGTAACGCCGATTCATGGATTGTAGGTCCATATATGTAACATGGATTCATGAATTGTAGGTTAGGCCATTAACACTCATTTATGCATTGCAGGTCAGGGTATGTAACACTGATTCGTGATATGTTGGTAAAGTCATGTAGTGATGTATCGCTGATAGCAAGATATGGCACATGCAGGTCTTCTGACTCACGGCAAAATCCCTTTGAAACGTCACAGTGTACGGCTTACTAAACAACGGAACTTGTATGTGTCATATATCACTGCAACTATAATATCGTGCTTGGGAAATACACATGCAAATGCAGTTTTTATTCAGTGAACGCTTTTGTGAGAAGATCACTTTCAACAGTGATTTGTTTTTTTTTGCACCGTTAATTTGTTTTATTTCGTTCTGTGGAACATAAATCGAACTTTGGAGCAATATGGTTTCCGTCATTAAGTCGGCCGTTGAATGTCATGTTTCAATAGATTTTCTCGGTGTGGCAGACGGTCTATCTAAAGTAGGACATGATTAGGGCCTGTAGTTCTGAATTGCGATTGCGCGTTAGCCATGGTTATGGCCTGTAGTACTGTATCGCGATTGCGTGTTAGACATGGTTAGGGCATGTAGTACTGTATCGCGATTGCGTGTTAGACATGGTTAGGGCATGTAGTACTGTATCGCGATTGCGTGTTAGGGCCACTAATACTTCATGACATGTTACGTCGCGTCGTCGTTTGTTGATGCCGTCACTTAAAAGAAATTATTGTTTCTATAAATAGGTTTGAAGAACATATGTGATCTAAAACGGGTTTTTACATGAAAATAAGCAAACACACAAAAACGAAAACAACATTCTTACTTGTTGGTTGGGGAGCAGCTGAAATAGGAAGAGTAAGAACATGATTACTATTATTTTGAAACATTTTTGTTGGTCGGATATAGACAAAAATAGAGAACATGTCGTATACAAGTATTCTATAAACAACCTAAGCTAGAGAAAATAAGTCAGTCATGAATATGTGACAAGAATTGTTCTAATGCGAAGATATATTTTCCGGAAACAACCAATATGTGATGTGAGAAGAGATGTTTTGATGTGAAGATACGTGTTCCGGAAACAATCAATATGTGATGTGATGAGGGATACGACATATTAGTAGCTTCGGGCAGATCTTTAGAAGCAAACGTGGAAGTAGATATGTGTTGTTGTTAAGAAAGTGGACATATTTTGATGGATCTAGATATAATAACCAGAAGACAATTTGTGAAATTGTGGATAACCGGGTGGATCTAGATATAATAAATAGGGGACAATCTGTGATATTGTGGATTACCTGATGGATGTAGATACAATAATAAGGGACAATTTGTGATATTCGACATAACCTGATAAATGCATATACAATGACAATGGGACAATTTGTGATATTGGACACAACCTGATAGAAGCACATACAATTTCAGGGGGACAAGTAATGGCTGATTGGTCGCAGATGGTGAATGCAGATAGAATAACAATGACACAATTTGTGCTGGGGAAAATACCTTGGTGAATGCAGATAGAAAAGATTGGATAAATGTGTTACAGCTGACATTACCACGGATATATATATATATATATATATATATATATATATATATATATATATATATATATATATATATATATATATATATATATATATATATATATATATATATATATATATATATATACATATGGAATATTTTAGGACGGCGTGGCTTAGTGGTTAAGTGGCACGGCTCACAACCAGAAGGTGCTGGGTTCGATTCCCATCACAGCACCGGCCGTTACCCCGGGGAAGCAAACCCTTAGAGAATGCAGGAGGAAGCAGATCCTTACATAAAATGCATGCTGAAGTCGGATGCACTGGGCCGACAGGCACAAAATAAAAACCACAGTGAAGCGCACACACGCCTTGGGGAATAAATAAATAAGGCGAACGCAAAACAAAAAACAAAAAACAAAAAACCAAAAAAAATAAATATAGAATATTCAACAAATTAGGACAAATCTCAGATCTGATAACATATCGATGCAGACAGGATGGGAGATAATACTGGCCAGTTCAATATTAAAAACTAGGTTTACACTTTTATGTCGCCATTTCTGTCATATTTTCTTTCATATCTGGGAATCTTCCTTGATTTTCTTTCATATCTGGGAATCTTCCTTGATTTTCTTTCATATCTGGGAATCTTCCTTGGGGAAGATATGCTCCTTCCTTCTCCATAGTCAGTGACTGGGACTTTATTGAGCCAGATTTATCATGGATGGTATTCGGCTTTTTGTTATTTGTGCACGTCATTACATGATTCTTTGACCAATTCTTGTAATTCATTCTTCATTGCGTTGGGTGATTTTGGCATCAGTTGAAGAATTCAGTAATTTTTTCTGTCCGTCATAGGATTAGCTTTGTTATTTATCTCACATATTTTGTTAGTAGTAATGTGTAACTCATGTAATCAGTCTATATAGTAAAGTAAAGTAAAGTAAAGTATCCCATAGCATTACTGCCGTAGGGGTGTGAGGTGTTAGCGATCTCACATTTCAAAGGCTCGGCTATATGAGGGCGGTAGCCATCTCCTCTCCCTCGCCGCTTTTACTTCCCGGACTGAACCGGTACCCATTTAAGGCTGGGTCGACCCGGGAGCCATTGCGGTCTGAAAAAAACATTACCGCCTCAACTGGGGAATGAACCCAGGACCACTCGGATGCGAAGCCAGTGCGCTAACCACTGCGTTACGCGGTTCCAATCTATATACCTTGGTTTGAATTCTGACTATTTATTTTTTGTTTTTTCAAAATTATATTTTTAAGCTATTACATAGATTGACATTAAACATTATCAGGATGGTAAACTATTTTTCGTGTTCAGCAAATTTGAATTGTAATGGTCTTCTCTTGGATATGGATCCCTTGCTTTGTGAGGATTTGTTGTGTAATGGATGCTACCTGCTTATTGTAGCCGGCGTAAATGATTTAGTATCTGCTAATTTACATTTCAATGTCACTTGATATAATATGAAGCGACACGAAATGTTATCACGTGGTATGCTTTACTGACAAGAAAAGGTATCAGGGGATTTGATATTCGGACAAGAAATGGTATCATGTGATATGATACTCTGACAAGAAATGGTATCATGCGATATGCTATACTGACTAGAATGGTTATCAGGTGATGTGCTATACTGACAAGACAGGGTATCACGTTGTATAGTTGTTCTTGTTTTGTTAATTTCGTTCACAAAAAGAACGTGCAGGTCTAGGACAACTGTCTTGAATCTCTTTAACAGGGGCAGTCATCGTGGCAGGCTCCCATTCCTTACTTTGGAAAGTACGGAAGTGTTGGTTAAGGCATGAATGAAAGGCGGCTGTACAACTATCAAACCTGGAGAAGCTGTTGTGTATCTGGTCATTTTGGAGGTCGAGTGCACGACAGTGCTGAGATTCTGGTTTCATAAGCACCAATGATGGTCCCACAAGTTATAGGGATGAATAACTTTGTTTCAGTCTAGTAATTGCAGCGTGTTAGATAATGACACCCCAATAGAAACATAATTAATTCACGGACGGAATTGGTTTTGAAATCCAACACGGTTTGAGTGGAATAGACGAAGAAATTGATGACAGAGCAGAAGTGTGTACAACCGATGATAGACAGTAAAAATAAGTGTAGGCAGACTTCACCAATTACTGAAAGATTGTCAGCACCAACAGGTATGGCTGCCATTGACTGGGTCCCAATCTTAGCAACAGAAATGATACTCTTATTATCACAGTCCATTATATCCCGTGATGCACTTTCTTGTCACAATCCAAAATACCTTGCAATGCCCTGTTTTGTCAAAGTCCATTAAAGCATGTCAAAGCACGTTTTGTCAAAGTCAATAGCATCACGTTTTACACTGTCTTTTTACCGTCCATTCATTATCTGACGTGAACGATTTTCTGGTCACAGCTCATTGTGTATGTAAGATAATACTCATACCAGGCCTTGATTTCCTGATGAGAAGTAATTACCTGAATTCTTTGTGTCGCTATTTTAAATATATTGTATCACATCGTTCAATGCATTCGTTGCATCTCTAGTTTCGTCAATCTGGTCTGATGTTAAAAGGAGCCAGCGAGGCGCAGTGGTTAACGAGCTGGCTTCGCATCTGAGTGGTCCTGGGTTCCTTCCCAAATTGAGGCGGACATGTTTTTTTCAGAACGGAACGGCTCCCAGGTCGACCCAGCCTTAAATGGGTACCGGTTCAGTCCGGGAAGTAAAAGCGGCGAGGTAGAGGTGATGGCTACCGCCTTAATGTAGCCGAGCCTTTGAAATGTGATATCGCTAATATCGCACACCCCTACGGCAGTAATTGTATGAGTTACTTTCCTTTTTTTGTTAAAAATAGACTTCATTTGGTCTCCAATATTTGTATACATATTGTTGGATTCCCGTCTAGCCCCTTACAGGTGGCTTCACTATTTCGTCCAATTCTTTATGTTTTTCAATGTGCTTCCATTGCCTAATGTGGATTCAAGTTACTCTATATTTGGCGGGCCGCCAACGGTGGATTTGGCTACGGTCTGTGAACTATATCTTCCATTGTGATATTTTGCATCTACATCAAATAAAATACAAATGTTTTCCTCCATTTCGGGGGTGCAATAATTGATGTCAAAATCCTTCCTTTATCAAGTTTTTTAACTCTCGAACATTGTCGCGTGGTATACGTAATACCTTAACATCAATCAATGACACTTAGAAATTGATTCGTCTATCTGAATTGACAACTGCGTTTATGACGTAGTGTGGTAGTTATTTCGTTTGTTGCATTTCATCCTGTCCAACTCTAGACGGTATCAATTGAAGCCGGATTTTTATATTCAACATCATAGACCTTTGTAAGCCACTGAGACCTAGTCAACTTTTGCCTTGCCGTCAATACTACTAGCATTATCTTACATGGCTCGTTCTCACCAAAATAGTGCAAGCCGTCCTTTATTTCAAACCATTCAATACATGTCATTCATGCCAGAGGAAGTTGTGCATAATGTGATTCCATCTCTACAGCAACAGCAAACAAGGCATTTCTTCTTACGACATGATTCGTCCTCGCCTTTGAAAGCGACTGAGGAAGGCAAGAAGTTGGAAGCCCATGAGCTCCATCACTGAAATGTAGCGGGTATTAACTACTGCCCGGTGTGTGTGTGAAGTGGAGCATTGATGTGGTGTGTTGACAGTGAAGAAAACGTGTTGCTCTTGTTTAGGCTAATATGTGACGAGTATTTTAGTCACGTGATCTTGCACACGCTATAAATACATTATTGACACATGCCTATTGTCAGCTTTACAAAATATATTTCAATTCACAACCACCGATTTAAAGTGTCAGTTTAAAAAAAAAAAAAAAAAATAATACAGGCACTTTGCATTCGTTTTTCACTGGCACGCGGAACAGTGAGCTTCCAGTGTAATTGTTGAGAAAAATAAAACATGAAAGAAACAAGTAAAAGTTGATTAAGGTTGAGCTCAATCAAAATTAAAACATGCGTATGGTCAGATACCGCACCGAGACGAGAACACAAACAAAACCTACGTTACGACCAGTAGGCCTTCATCAGGGACAACAACACTGAATTAACAAATCAACATATAAGAAAAAATGGTCAACTCATCTGTTTCTGGTAGTAGATGCTTCCTGTCATAGCGACCGGCTGGGCCAAGTGCTCGATTGAAACTGAGTCGGATCGGTCAACGGTGGCCAGATAGTGGTCCAGATAGGAGAACAACGAGAAGGCAATATAAGCCGGGAGGGCGTGATATTGATATATGAGAGGGGGGAAGAGAACTGATGGAAGAGTGGGGGCAGCGGAGGGGGGGGCAAAGGAAGACAAATAGATAGGGGTCAGTGTGAGGGTTTAAGAAAAAGTATGGAATATATTGATAACATGTGGTTGGAGACAGCCCATCCTCGAGATAAGTCTATTCTGAAGGGCGGATCGATGACGATCGTCAGAGAAGCACGAAACTAGACCAGTGACACTGACGTCAACCACACCCCGGTGCTCAGGACCATTGAAGTGGCTGGCAATTGGGGAACCAGTGCGGTTGCGGATGTCGTTGAGGTGTTGGCGGAAACGCGTCCGTAGTTCCATACCAGTTTCCCCAATGTAAGTCATACCACACTGGCGGCAGATGATGGAATAGATAAGGTTACGAGATTTGCATGTGAACCCCTCTTTGATGAAGAATTCAGCCTTAGGAAAGGTAATGGGGCGAGAAAGGATGGCATGAGGGCAGGTAACACAGCCACGTGAATTTGTGCACGGCCTGGTGCCTGGGAGACTATGAGGGCTGGTGTGGAGGCGACTACTGACCAGCAAGTCCCTCAGGTTCCTGTCACGTTTGTAGGCGACAAGGGGAGGATCGGGAAAAACTTTGCGAGTGGCAGGATCAGAGTGAAGGATAGGGAGATGGCTGAATATGATATCCCGGACAGAGACGCTGTGAGGGTGATAGGTGAGGACGAGTTTCACACGGTCAGAGGGAGGACGGCGAGTGGGAGTGAGGGAGTCTTGGCGGGAGATAAGAAGAACCCGCTGAAGGGCGGAGGAGAAAGTGGTCTCAGGGTAGAGTCGCTTGCGGAATAAGTCAAGCATCTCGTGGGCCCTGAGAAGGAAGTCGTCATCATCCTGACAGAGGCGTCGGAGACGGAGGAGTTGGGAGAAAGGAAGCGAATCGTGGCAGGATTGGGGATGGGAGGAAGTGTAGAGGAGGTAGTTGTGGGCGTCAGTGGGTTTGTAGTAGACAGTGGTGGAGAGGCCTGAAGGGCAGATAGAGACAGTGATGTCCAGAAAGTGAACAGACGTGAGGGAAATGTCAGAGGTGAACTTGATCGAGGGATGGAAGTCGTTTACAAAGTCGATAACGTTTAGTAGATCCTTCTCCGACATGTCAGTAATAGTAATCCCATCGTCGATGTATCGATAATACATCAAAGGAAAGGGGCCCTGGAATTGAGGTCAGATCAAGTGTTCCAGGTGACCCATGAACAGGCATGCGTAGCTGGGGTCCATTCTGGTGCCCATAGCCACACCGCTGATCTGGTCGAAGAACTTGCCATTGAACTCAAAGGTATTGAGAGTAAGAACGAGTTCTGCCAGACGGACGATGGCAGACGTGGAGATGGATGGGTTAACCCTGCAATCAAGGAAGAAACGGAAGGCCAATAAACCATCAGAGTAGGAAGAGACGATAGGTCCGGTCAGGGGAGAGGACAATGGTAGAGAAAGTGGTTAAGGCGTTGTTGGTATCCTTGAGAAATGTGGGAAGATTCTCCACCATAGGCTGGAAGACACTATCCAGGAAGTCCGATACCAGTTCGGTGGGACAGGAACAGGCAGAGACAATAGGGCGACCTGGGTTGTCGGGCTTATGAATTTTAGGCAGCATGTAGAAAGAAGGCTTACCCAGACAACTGTCAAAGATACGGAGGTTCGTAGCGCTCTTCGGGAGGAGATGTCGTTTGGTCATATCAAGGATAGTGGTAGAGACTTCCTTGTTGAAACGGACCGTGGCATCATCGGCGAGCGGTTTATAGAAGGAAGGGTCAGCTAGTTGAAGACTGCCCTCCTGAAAATATAAATCATTGCACCAAATCACCACTGCTCCCCCCTTATCGGCAGGTTCAATCACGAGATCCCTACGCCGAATGAGGCTATCCAGAGCAGAAGCCTCGGTATGAGAAATGTTTGAATATCGCAAGCGCCGAGGGCAGTAGGCATTGATATCGCGAAGAGTAGTTTTAATATAGAGGTCTAAGGCACGGGATGGGCCAGGGGGAGGGGGCCTTGATATCGTGAAGAGTAGTTTTAATATAGAGGACTAAGGCACGGGATCGGCCAGGAGGAGGGGGCCTTAATATCGTTCAATTTAGAAAGGAAATACAGACTAATGAATGCAACTGCATGAAATTTGATAATGGATTAGTGTCATGACTAAAGCTGCAATCCTGATAAAAAAATTAAAAAAACTATAATACTCAGCGATCCTAGGTGAATTTAAATTATTTGGTCATTATCGAATGTGTGAAGAAGGAGCGATTTAGATTTTTATTTTCAAGTAAATGCATGTTTAAAAAACAATTATTTAATCAATTTAATAAAACAATAAAATCAATTTCACAATAATGTTTTAATACAGTGGTTCTCAAACTGATTCAATGGCTGGCACACTTAATGGACCTGAAGTCAGAAAATAAGAATATTTAATACTCTCAGTATGCAGTTAATTATATTTTTGGAATGTTTTGAGGCAACCAGTTAAACAAGCCACGCCACACCCAGTGTGGGAACCACTGTTTTAATCTAAATATATAATATGCAATAATAAAACCTCATATACTTATGATGGACCTTAAAAGCAAACGTCTCATTTAAGAAGCACAAAATGACTGTTGATAAATTAATAGTCATAGTAACTAAGGGCACAAATAAGGTTGTATGTTACTCAGGGCACCAACAATAGAGTATGTTACTAAGGGCATCACCAAGAGTGTATGTTACTCAGGGCATCAACAAGAGTGTATGTTACTCAGGGCATCAACAAGAGTGTATATTACTCAGGGCATCAACAAGAGTGTATGTTACTCAGAGCATCAACAAGAGTGTATATTACTCACGGCATCAACAAGAGTGTATATTACTCAGGGCATCAACAAGAGTGTGTGTTACTCAGGGCATCAAGAAGAGTGTATATTACTCAGGGCATCAACACGAGTGTATGTTACTCATAGCATCAACAAGAGTG
Organism: Ariolimax columbianus; assembly: GCA_036924085.1. Lineage (NCBI taxonomy): Eukaryota > Metazoa > Mollusca > Gastropoda > Stylommatophora > Arionidae > Ariolimax > Ariolimax columbianus. Next base: position 162,023,412 of record JAVGWX010000002.1, read on the forward strand.
TATATTACTCATGGCATAAACAAGAGTGTATGTTACTCAGGGCGTCAACAAGAGTGTATATTACTCAGGGCATCAACAAGAGTGTATATTACTCAGGGCATCAACAAGAGTGTATGTTACTCAGGGCGTCAACAAGAGTGTATATTACTCAGGGCATCAACAAGAGTGTATGTTACTCAGGGCGTCAACAAGAGTATATGTTTCTCAGGGCGTCTACAAGAGTGTATGTTACTCAGGGCATCAACAAGAGTGTATGTTACTCAGGGCATCAACAAGAGTGTATGTTACTCAGGGCGTCAAAAAGAGTGTATGTTACTCATGGCGTCAACAAGAGTCTATATTACTCAGGGCATCAACAAGAGTGTATGTTACTCAGGGCGTCAACAAGAGTGTATGCTACTCAGGGCGTCAACAAGAGTGTATGTTACTCAGGGCGTCAACAAGAGTGTATATTACTCAGGGCATCAACAAGAGTGTATGTTACTCAGGGCGTCTACAAAGTCTATGTTACTCAGGGCGTCAACACGAGTGTATGTTACTCATGACGTCATCAAGAGTGTATGTTACTCAGGGCACCAACAAAAATGTATTTTACTCAGGGCGTCGACAAGGGTGTATGTTACTCAGGGCGTCAACAAGAGTGTATGTTACTCAGTGATTTAACAATGGTGTATGTTACTCAGGGCGTCAAGAAGAGTTTATGTTACGCATGGCATCAAGAAGAGTTTATGTTACGCATGGCATCAAGAAGAGTTTATGTTACTCAGGGTGTCTACAAAGTCTATGTTACTCAGGACGTCAACACGAGTTTTTGTTACTCAGTGCACTAAGAAGAATATATGTTACTTAGTGCGTCAACAATAGTATTTGTTACTCAGTGTGTTAAAAAAAGTAAATGTTACTCAGGGCGTCAACAAGATTGTATGTTACTCAGTGCGTCAACAAAAGTAAATGAAACTCAGGGCGTCAACAAGAGTGTATGTTACTCAGTGCGTCAACAAAAGTGTATGTTACTCAGTGCACTAGGAAGAATATATGTTACATAGTGAGTCAACAAGAGTATATGTTACTCAGTGCGTTAACAAGAGTGTACGTTACTAAGGGCACCAACAAGAGTATATTTTACTCAGGGCGTCAACTAGAGTGTATGTTACTCAGTGCGTCAACCAGGGTGTATGTTACTCAGGGCGTCAACAAGAGTGTATGTTACTCAGGGCGTCAACAAGAGTGTATGTTACTCAGGGCGTCAACAAGAGTGTATGTTACTCAGGGAGTAAACAATAGTTAATGTTACTCAGGCCGTCAACTCGAGTGTATGTTACTTAGGGCACCAACAAGAGTGCATGTTACTCATGCCGTCAACAAGAGTGTATGTTACTCAGGACGGCAACAAGAGTGTATGTTACTCAGGACGGCAACAAGAGTGTATGTTACTCAGGACGGCAACAAGAGTGTATGTTACTCAGGACGGCAACAAGAGTGTATGTTACTCAGGCCGTCAACATGAGTGTATGTTACTCAGGGCGTGAACAGGAGTGTATGTTAATCAGGGCACCATGAAGAGTGTATGTTATTCAGGGCACCAACAAGAGTGTATGTTACTCAGGGCGTCAACAGGAGTGTATGTTACTCAGGGCGTCAACAGGAGTGTATGTTAATCAGGGCACCAAGATGAGTGTATGTTACTCAGGGCGTCAACATGAGTTTATGTTACTCAGGGCGTCAACAAGAGTGTATATTACTCAAGGCGTCAACAAGAGTGTATGTTACTCAGGGAGTAAACAAGGCTGTATGTTACTTAGGGCAGAAAACAAGAGTGTATGTTACTCAGGCCGTAAACACGATTGTATGTTACTCAGGCCGTCAACAAGAGTGCATGTTACTCAGGGCACAAACAAGAGTGCATGTTACTAAGGGCACAAACAAGAGTGCATGTTACTAAGGCCACAAACCAGAGTGCATGTTACTAAGGGCACAAACAAGAGTGCATGTTACTAAGGGCACAAACAAGAATGTATGTTACTCAGGGCGTCAACAAGAGTGCATGTTACTAAGGGCACAAACACGAGTGCATGTTACTAAGGGCGTCAACAAGAGTGCATGTTACTAAGGGCACAAACAAGAGTGCATGTTACTAAGGGCGTCAACAAGAGTGCATGTTACTAAGGGCGTCAACAGAGTGCATGTTACTAAGGGCACAAACACGAGTGCATGTTACTAAGGGCGTCAACAAGAGTGCATGTTACTAAGGGCACAAACAAGAGTGTATGTTACTAAGGGCACAAACAAGAGTACATGTTACTAAGGGCACACACAAGAGTGCATGTTACTAAGGGCACACACAAGAGTGCATGTTACTAAGGGCGTTAACAAGAGTGTGTGTTACTAAGGGCACAAACAAGAGTGCATGTTACTAAGGGCACAAACAAGAGTGCACGTTACTAAGGGCACAAACAAGAGTGTACGTTACTAAGGGCACACATAAGAGTGCATGTTACTCAGGGAGTCAGCAAGAGTGTATGTTACTAAGGGCACAACAAGAGTGCATGTTACTAAGGGTGTTAACAAGAGTGTATGTTACTAAGGGCAATAACAAGATTGCATGCTACTCAGGGAGTCAACAAGAGTATATGTTACTAAGGGAACAAACAAGAGTGCATGTTACTAAGGGCACAAACAAGAGTGCATGTTACTAAGGGCACAAACACGAGTGTATGTTACTCAGGGCGTCAACAAGAGTGTATGCTACTAAGGGCACAAACAAGAGTACATGTTAATAAGGGCACAAACAAGAGTGTATGTTACTAAGGGCGTCAACAAGAGTGCATGTTAATAAGGGCACAAACAAGAGTGCATGTTACTAAGGGCGTCAAAAAGAGTGCATGTTACTAAAGGCACAAACAAGAGTGCACGTTACTAAGGGCACAAACAAGAGTGTACGTTACTAAGGGCACACATAAGAGTACATGTTACTCAGGGAGTCAGCAAGAGTGTATGTTACTAAGGGCACAACAAGAGTGCATGTTACTAAGGGTGTTAACAAGAGTGTATGTTACTAAGGGCAATAACAAGAGTGCATGCTACTCAGGGAGTCAATAAGAGTATATGTTACTAAGGGAACAAACAAGAGTGCATGTTACTAAGGGCACAAACAAGAGTGCATGTTACTAAGGGCACAAACAAGAGTGTATGTTACTCAGGGCGTCAACAAGAGTGTATGTTACTAAGGGCACAAACAAGAGTACACGTTAATAAGGGCACAAACAAGAGTGTATGTTACTAAGGGCGTCAACAAGAGTGCATGTTACTAAGGGCACAAACAAGAGTGCATGTTACTAAGGGCGTCAACAAGAGTGCATGTTACTAAGGGCGTCAACAGAGTGCATGTTACTAAGGGCACAAACACGAGTGCATGTTACTAAGGGCGTCAACAAGAGTGCATGTTACTAAGGGCACAAACAAGAGTGTATGTCACTAAGGGCACAAACAAGAGTACATGTTACTAAGGGCACACACAAGATTGCATGTTACTAAGGGCACACACAAGAGTGCATGTTACTAAGGGCGTCAACAAGAGTGTGTGTTACTAAGGGCACAAACAAGAGTGCATGTTACTAAGGGCACAAACAAGAGTGCACGTTACTAAGGGCACAAACAAGAGTGTACGTTACTAAGGGCACACATAAGAGTGCATGTTACTCAGGGAGTCAGCAAGAGTGTATGTTACTAAGGGCACAACAAGAGTGCATGTTACTAAGGGTGTTAACAAGAGTGTATGCTACTAAGGGCAATAACAAGAGTGCATGCTACTCAGGGAGTCAACAAGAGTATATGTTACTAAGGGAACAAACAAGAGTGCATGTTACTAAGGGCACAAACAAGAGTGCATGTTACTAAGGGCACAAACATTAGTGTATGTTACTCAGGGCGTCAACAAGAGTGTATGTTACTAAGGGCACAAACAAGAGTACATGTTAATAAGGGCACAAACAAGAGTGTATGTTACTAAGGGCGTCAAAAAGAGTGCATGTTACTAAGGGCGTCAACAGAGTGAATGTTACTAAAGGCACAAACACGAGTGCATGTTACTAAGGGCGTCAACAAGAGTGCATGTTACTAAGGGCACAAACAAGAGTGCATGTTACTAAGGGCACAAACAAGAGTGCATGTTACTAAAGGCACAAACAAGAGTGCATGTTACTAAGGGCACAAACAAGAGTGCATGTTACTAAGGGCATACACAAGAGTGCATGTTACTAAGGGCACACACAAGAGTGCATGTTACTAAGGGCACAAACAAGAGTGCATGTTACTAAAGGCACAAACAAGAGTGCATGTTACTAAGGGCACAAACAAGAGTGCATGTTACTAAGGGCACACAACAAGAGTGCATGTTACTCAGGGCGTCAACAAGAGTGTATGTTACTAAGGGCACACATACGAGTGCATGTTACTAAGGGCACAAACAAGAGTGCATGTTACTCAAGGCGTCAACAAGAGTGTATGTTACTAAGGGGACAAACAAGAGGGCATGTTAATATGGGCACAAACAAGAGGGCATGTTACTAAGGGCGTCAACAAGAGTGTATGTTACTAAGGGCACACACAAGAGTGCATGTTACTCAGGGCGTCAACAAGAGTGTATGTTACTAAGGGCACACATACGAGTGCATGTTACTAAGGGCACAAACAAGAGTACATGTTACTCAAGGCGTCAACAAGAGTGTATGTTACTAAGGGGACAAACAAGAGGGCATGTTACTAAGGGCACAAACAAGAGTGCATGTTACTAAGGGCACAAACAAGAGTGTATGTTACTCAGGGAGTCAACAAGAGTGTGTGTTACTAAGGGCACAAATAAGAGTACATGTTACTATGGGTGTCAAATAGAGTGTATGTTACTAAGGGCACAAACAAGAGTGCATGTTACTCAGGGAGTCAACAAGAGTGCATGTTACGAAGGGCACAAACACGAGTGCATGTTACTAAGGGCACAAACAAGAGTGGATGTTACTAAGGGCGCAAATAAGAGTGTATGTTACTCAGGGCGTCAACAAGAGTGTATGTTACTAAGGGCACAAACAAGAGTGCATGCTATTAAGGGCACACACAAGAGTGCATGTTACTAAGGGCACATACACGAGTGCATGTTACTAAGGGCGTCAACAAGAGTGTGTGTTACTAAGGGCACATACAAGAGTGCATGTTACTAAGGGCACAAACAAGAGTGCACGTTACTAAGGGCACAAACAAGAGTGCACGTTACTAAGGGCACACACACGAGTGCATGTTACTAAGGGTGTCAACAGGAGTGTATGTTACTAAGGGCAATAACAAGAGTGCATGCTACTCAGGGAGTCCACAAGAGTATATGTTACTAAGGGCACAAACAAGAGTGCATGTTACTAAGGGCACAAACAAGAGTGCATGTTACTAAGGGCACAGACAAGAGTGTATGTTACTCATGGCGTCAACAAGAGTGTATGTTACTAAGGGCACAAACAAGAGTGCATGTTACTAAGGGCACACACAAGAGTGCATGTTACTAAAGGCACAAACAAGAGTACATGTTACTAAGGGCACACACAAGAGTGCATGTTACTAAGGGCACACACAAGAGTGCATGTTACTAAGGGCACAAACAAGAGTGCATGTTACTAAAGGCACAAACAAGAGTGCATGTTACTAAGGGCACAAACAAGAGTGCATGTTACTAAGGGCACACACAAGAGTGCATGTTACTCAGGGCGTCAACAAGAGTGTGTGTTACTAAGGGCACACATACGAGTGCATGTTACTAAGGGCACAAACAAGAGTGCATGTTACTCAAGGCGTCAACAAGAGTGTATGTTACTAAGGGGACAAACAAGAGGGCATGTTACTAAGGGCGTCAACAAGAGTGTATGTTACTAAGGGCACACACAAGAGTGCATGTTACTCAAGGCGTCAACAAGAGTGTATGTTACTAAGGGGACAAACAAGAGGGCATGTTACTAAGGGCACAAACAAGAGTGCATGTTACTAAGGGCACAAACAAGAGTGTATGTTACTAAGGGTACAAACAAAAGTGCATGTTACTCAGGGAGTCAACAAGAGTGTATGTTACTAAGGGCACAAAAAAGAGTGCATGTTTCTAAGGGCGTCAACAAGAGTGTATGTTACTAAGGGCACACACAAGAGTGCATGTTACTCAGGGAGTCAACAAGAGTGTGTGTTACTAAGGGCACAAACAAGAGTGCATGTTACTAATGGCACAAACAAGAGTGCATGTTACTAAGGGCGCAAATAAGAGTGTATGTTACTCAGGGCGTCAACAAGAGTGTATGTTACTAAGGGCACAAACAAGAGTGCATGTTACTAAGGGCACAAACAAGAGTGCATGTTACTAAGGGCACAAACAAGAGTGCATGTTACTAAGGGCACAAACAAGAGTGTATGTTACTAAGGGTACAAACAAAAGTGCATGTTACTCAGGGAGTCAACAAGAGTGTATGCTACTAAGGGCACAAAAAAGAGTGCATGTTTCTAAGGGCGTCAACAAGAGTGTATGTTACTAAGGGCACACACAAGAGTGCATGTTACTCAGGGAGTCAACAAGAGTGTGTGTTACTAAGGGCACAAACAAGAGTACATGTTACTAATGGCACAAACAAGAGTACATGTTACTAAGGGCGCAAATAAGAGTGTATGTTACTCAGGGCGTCAACAAGAGTGTATGTTACTAAGGGCACAAACAAGAGTGCATGCTATTAAGGGCACAAACAAGAGTGCATGTTACTAAGGGCACAAACAAGAGTACATGTTACTAAGGGCACAAACAAGAGTGCATGTTACTAAGGGCACAAACAAGAGTGCATGTTACTAAGGGCACACACAAGAGTGCATGTTACTAAGGGCACATACAAGAGTGCATGTTACTAAGGGCACAAACAAGAGTGCATGTTACTAAGGGCACAAACAAGAGTGCATGTTACCAAGGGCACAAACAAGAGTGCATGTTACTCAGGGCTACAACAAGAGTGTATGTTACTCAGGGCACCAACAATGTTGATAGGGATTCGAGGTATTAACAATAGTTATAATGACTTGAGGTACATCACATATTGATGTTGACTTGAGGCCACAACAGAAGTGGAAGTGACTTTAGACACCAACAGTTTGGGAAATGACTTGTGGCAACAACAATAGTGAACGGGATTTGAGGTACTAACAAGAAGTGGACGTGACTTGAGTCATACCCAGTAAGGGAAGTTACTCTATATATCATAGTAGTGGAAGTGACTTTAGGTACCATAGTAGTGAACGTGGCGCTGGATACCACAGTACTGGAAGTGACTTCAGGTACCAACAGCTATGGAAGTGACTTTAGGTACCATAGTAGTGAACGTGGCGCTGGATACCACAGTACTGGAAGTGACTTCAGGTACCAACAGCTATGGAAGTGACTTGAGGCACCATAGTAGTGGAACTGACCTAAGGCACCAATAGTATGGGAAACGTATTGAGGCACCAACACCTGGGCAAGTGACGTGAGGCACTAACAGTAGCCGAAGTGACTCAACGAACGAAAAGTAGTGGACACGACATGAGGCACCAACAATAGTGAACGTGATTTGAGGCACAACGAAGAAGTGGACGTGACTTAAGCCACCAACAGTTAGGGAAGTTACTTAAGGCACCAACAGTTAGGAAAGACACTTGAGGCACCACAAGTTATGGAAGTGACTTCAGGCACCACAAGGAGTGGAAGTGACGCGAGGAACCAACAGTAGTGAAATGGATCTGATGCACCAAAGTAGTGGACTTGACTTAATGTACCAACTGTTAGGGAAGTGTCTTGAGGAACCAACAGTAGTGGAAATTACTACAGGCACTAAGAGTAGTGGAAGTGTTTTGAAGCACCAACTGTTAGGCAAGTTACTAGTGGCATCAAAAATAGTTGACGTGATTTGAGGCACCAACAGTTGTGGAAGAAACTTAAGGCACCAACAGTAGCCGAAGTGATTTGAGGAACCATAGTAGTGGAACTGACTAAAGGAACTAACAGTAGTGGAAGCCACTTAAGGCACCAACAGTAGTCGAAGTGATATGAAACACCAACAGAAGTGGATATGATTTGAAGCACCATAGTAGTTGAAGTAATTCGTGACACAAACATTTATGGACGTGATGTGAGGCACCAATAGTAGTGGAAGCGACTTAATGTACCAACATTTGGGTAAGTTACTTGAGGCACCAAGAATAGTGAACGTGACTTGAGGCAGTAACAGCAATGGAACTGACTTAAGGCACGAAAAGTAGTAGAAGTGACTTGAGGCACCAAATTGTGGGGAAGTGACTTGAGTCACTAACAGTAGTGTAACTGACTTAAAAGACCAACAGAAGTGTAAGTGACTTGAAGCACCAACAGTTGGAGAAGCGACATGAGGCACCACCAGTTGGGGAAGTGACTTGATGCACTAAAAGTTGGGACAATGAATTAAGGCACCAAGAGTAAGGTAAGTGAATTGAGGTTCCAACAGTTGGGCAAGTTACTTGCAGCACAAAATGTTGGGGAAGTGACTTGATGCACCAACAATTAGGGAAGTGACTTGAGGAACCAACAATTGTGGACGTGCCTTGAGTCACCAACAATTGTGGACGTGCTTTGAGACACCAACAATTGTGGAATTGAAATTCTTCGCTGACAGTACTCTACTGAAAGTCGTTCAACATTTATTGTCACCACATACAAATATCATTAGCGACATCATGTTTATGTTTGTGTATGTACATTCTTGCGTGTGTTTGTGTGTATGCATGTATGTATACGTATGTGTGTGTATGTGTGTGTGTGTGTGTATGTGTGTGTGTGTGTGTGTGTGTGTATATATATATATATATATATATATATATATATATATGTATATATATATGTGTGTGTGTGTGTGTGCGTGTGTGCGTGCGTCCGTGCGTGTGTGTGTGTGTTTGCGTGTGTGTGTGTGGGTGTGTGTGTGTGTGTGTGTAGTGTAGTGACGCTATGTAGTGCCTAGCAATTCAGAATATTATCTTTTTAGAAAAATACAAACAGTATTTAAATTACTGTAACAGTAATTGATTCATAATGTCAGTGTAATGCCCAGAACAAATTCTGAACTTCATTAACAAACAAGGTGACATATTAACGCAAACCACACATCAAATGTATCGATTACTATGTTAGACATAAACATATATAATAGGTAAGAGAAACGTTAGGTAAATCAGAGGGACTACAGTTAGATCAGAATAACTGTCTTATACTACACTTGTATATGTTAACGCTGAGCACAACTGGTTACATAGAATAACTGTCTTATACTACACTTGTATATGTTAACGCTGAGCACAACTGGTTGCATAGAATAGCTGTCTTATACTACATTTGTATATGTTAACGCTGAGCACAACTGGTTGCATAGAATAGCTGTCTTATACTACACTTGTATATGTTAACGCTGAGCACAACTGGTTACATAATTTGAATGTGTCATTTTCGTCACCAAACATTAGACGGGACAATGACATAACGGTTTTGACTTCCTTAATTGTTTACAGATATATAACGTGAATATAAACATCGAAACATTGTTACCTGTTGGTGCATCTGTAGATAAAGATAATATATACAAAACTGTTATTTACAGATAGAGAGCAAAAATATACATTGCATATTCATACTCACAATTCACCACTCACAATTCACCATTCACAATTCACCACTCACAATTCACCACTCCCATTTCACCCTTTATCTCTGCATTATATGGTGGAATAAACTCGTGAATTCTGCTCCATCAGACTGTTAGCCACATCACAAAACGCACCTGTTTATCATACTATAATTACTTCTTATCTTTCCATGGGATGGATTATGCAACTAACAGCTAAACTTCATTGGATACTTTTCTCCCGTTTCAACTATCTATCATTTTCTCAGGCCCAAACGTCTCATTTCGTCCCCGTATCGTATCATGTTCATAGTGCCCCTGGTTGTCCACAATATCAAAAAGTCGTTCAAGCCGGTTTTTCACTGTTTTGTTTATCAGATTTTCAGACGACGTGGAACTCATGTAACGAGGTAAAGTTCCCTATCCGTCACCACCTAAGGCACCTATTTTCGTTTGATATTCTTGTTTCTGCCCAGCTACACATCAGTAATCTAGACATGATGTCAATTGATATGATTAGAATATGTAGTGACAGATCGAGAATTTACTAAACTAGACAGCTTGATTTGATTAGAATAGATGTTAACTCAACTTGATATGACTAGACTAGATGTTAAATCAACTTAATATAAACACACGGTAGCAAGTAAAACTCCAATTAAATGGAAAAGAGATACGGCTAGATGAGGCTCCAAACTTCTTAGGAGTTTCCTTAGACCAACGTCTCACCTGGTAAACGCAAATGTTAAAGTCCGAGCTGAGGGCGAGGCTTCGCATGTCCATCATGAAGAAACTTGCTGGTACTGCTTGGTGTGCTGACCGAAACACACTAAAGAAATTATACACAGGCAGAGTGAGACCAGTTTTGGAATACGGAAGTGCAGCTTGATCCACGGCATATAAATCAAACTTTGACAAAATAGGGCGCACCCAGAACCAAGCAGCCCGTATAATAACAGTAGCCCTGAAGTCCACCCAAATAAAAGACCTGGAAGCTATGACTGGGCTACAGCCAATGGAAGACCGCCGAGACTGCAGAATCATACATGAAGCGGAAACATTAAAAATAATTATAGACCACCCGATGCATCATATACTAAATGGCTTGGGCGTGGCAGGCTAAAAAAGAAAAGTTTTACAGTCCAGGCAAAAGAAAAGATTAAAAACAACGCTGCACTCTTAAACGAAAAAATAAATCCAATACATGCATGCTCCATCCGCTGCCTCTGGAAAATAAGACCCTTCCCTGATATTATATGCAATATCCTCAACATCGAATACAAAAACGCACAAGCAGAGGAACAGAAAATATACAGTCACAAATTACATCAAGCAAAATATACCACCGACATCATGGACGCACGCCTATACTGATGGCTCAGCCAAAAGATGTCATTGGAAACGCGGGAGGAGGCATCACTATAAAACTAAAAAGCAAAGTACAATCAGCAGCATTTGCCACTGGGAGACGCTGCAGCATCTTCAGTGCCGAAGCCAGTGCCCTGATACAGGCAGCTGAAACCCTTATATAACATGAGGAGCAGGCAGAAAAGCAGTTGGTCATTTTTACAGACGCCGTTGCAGTGTTAATGGCGCTCAAGAACCAGCACAAAAAAGAACTTGGTGCTCTGGCAGACTCGTTCGAACGCCTGTCCCAATGCTTCAAAAAAGCACGGTCCAGTGGATGCCAGCCTACTGTGGCATTCCAGGCAACGAAGAGGGAGACATACTCGTTAGACAGGGAGGAATGCTGCAACAGAGTGATTCAAAAATCACATACAATGAGACAAAATCACTCATCAGGGCAACGTACAGTGCAAAATGGAAAAAGGATCCCCCTGGCCACATAGAAAACGATGCCTACCATTATTTCCCCATGCGAGAGCAGGTGATAATTCTCCGGCTACGCACAGGTCACAACAGACTTAGATGCCATCTGTACAACAAGTTCAAGATTGGCACTACGGACCGTTGTGCCTGCGGCACAGCCCCCATGAAGGCAGGACATATTGTGCGGTCCTGTCCACTGTATACCAATAAAAGAAGTAGCATTTGGCAGCAGTCAGTGTCCTTCTACGAGAAGCTGTACGGAACCGTACAGAGCCTGGTGTCGACCGCTGCCTTTGTTAGAGTCATTGAAGTTGAGGTCTGAATATGAAGGAGGAAGAAGAAGAAAAAACAACTTGATATGACTAGACTCGATGTCCACATATCTTGATATGACTAGACTAGATGTTAACTCAACTTCATGTGACTAGAGTCGATGTTAGTACAGCTTGATGTGAATGGACTATATGTTAGTACAGCTTGATTGGCTTAGAATAGATGTTGACACTGTTATATGATTAGACAAGTTGTTCAAACAACTCTGTGTGAGTAGACTTCATGGTATAACGACTTGGTGTGACCAGAATGGATGTTGCCAGCTTGATTTGATTATAATAAATGTTGGCAACTTGATGTGATAAATTAGATGTTGACAACTTGATGTGAATAGACTAGATATTGACAACTTGATGTGAATAGTTTATATGTTAACACAATTTGGTGTAAATAAATAGACTAGATGTTGACAACTTGATATGTCTAGACTAAATGTTACCACAACTTGGTGTGAATAGACTAGTTGTTACCACACCTTGGTGTGAATAGATTAGCTGTTACCACAACTTGGTGTGAATAGACTAGATGTTACCACAACTTGGTGTGAATAGACTAGGTGTTGACAACTTGATGTGAATAGATTATATGTTGACGACTTGATGTGCATAGGCTATATTTTGACAACGTGATGTGAATAGATTAGATGCCACCACACCTTGATGCGAATAGACAATATGTTAACATAACTTGGTGTGAAAAGACTAGATGCCAATTTGATGTGAATGTTGACAACTTGATGTAGGTAGACTAGATTTTGACAACTTGAAGTGAATATACTAGATGTTGACACCTTTATGTGAATAGACTAGATACCAATGTGATGTGAATGTTGACAACTTGATGTGCGTAGACTAGATATTGACAACTTGAAGTGAATATACTAGATGTAGACAACTTGATGTGAATAGACTAGATGTCACCACAACTTGATGTGAATAGACTACATGTTACCACAGCTTGATTTGAATAGACTAGTTGTTAGCATATTTTCGTGTGAATTGACTAGATGTTACAACAACTTGATGTGAATATACTATATGCTAATACACCTTGGTGTGAATAGACTAGATGGTAATTTGATGTGAATAATTTGGATGTTGACCACCTGATGTGATAAGACTAGATGTTAACACAACTTTGGATTCTGGGAATTGTACGGAAGAACCACTGGTTGGTCAACGAGCAGCACGGCGACTAACAAACTCGCTGTGGAGGCATTGGAGGATGGCTAGACACAGGATATCCCCTTGCTAATTCACTGCTTCGGATTACTGCTCCAGCCGTCTTGATCATATCTTGCGAGAGAGAGAGTAAATTTCCACTGACCGTTGGTGTGTCGACAATTAGCACCCTCCTGGATCGCGAAAATACAAACATACTTGAAAGACGGACTGTTCTAGTTGCTAGAGAACTGGACCGATACAAAACCGACATTGCTGCCTTGAGTGTAAATCGTATTGCTGGTGATGGACACGTTACAGAAAATGGATCTGGGTACACTTTCATCTGTAGCGGTCGGGAAGCAGACGTTGGCCGGGAAGCTGGTCTTGGCCTACCAATAAAGTCGATGCTGGCACATAAGCTAATCAGGCTATCAAAAGGACTAAATGATCGGATAATGATACTAAATCTCCCATTATGTCTTAAGAAGGTGGCAACAGTTAGCAGTGCGTGTGCGCCTACCATAACCAATCCCATTAACACCATCGACATTAAATGAAGAACTTGTGGCAGTAGTTTCTGCTGTGCCGAAGTAAAAGGCAGTCATTGTCCTTAGCGATATCAATGCAAGACTTTGTACAGACAATGCTTGATGAGAAATAATAATAGGAAAATATGAACAGGAAACTGCAACACAAACGGTCAACTCCATTAGAAGACATGGGCCGCCAACACCAGTTCTCGCCTGCTGAAACAACAAGGATGCTTCCCTGCTCAGGACTAGACTGGTTTTTCGCCCAGTTTGGTGTGACTAGAGTCGAATATGACTCATGCATGTGACTAGAGTAGATTGTGACTCATACATGTGACTAGATTAGATGTTCCCACATCTGGAAGTAACAAATATCGATGTTCACAAAATAAATTGTACTTGACTAAACTCGATGTTCATACAACTTGATGTGGCTAGACTAGATGATAAACTACCTACATGTGAATAGACTAGATGCTGACACAAATTGTTGTAACTAGGCTAGATACAGACACACATTGATGTGACTCTACTATACGCTGACATACTTTGATCTTGTAACATATCTTAGAGGTGTATATTGTATTAAGGATAGTATTTCAGACATGTTTTATTTAAGTTAGAAAGATAGGGAGCATTGGTAGTCAGTAGCAATTTATTGTTTAGTAAAGAATTAAAACTAATCAAGCTAGCCAGTACAGATGTACTTAAATCTGGACGTAGCAATGCTTGGAATACAAAGCGTTGATTCTCAAGTCATGTAGATGTTACAAACTACGTAACCTTGTATAACGTCTAGACGCATAGGAACCTGTTACAGCATGATCAGTATGGACGGATGGGATATGGTCGGTAGGGACATGGGAGCCTGATACAGCATGATTGGTAGGGACGGATGGGAGCATGATACAACATGATTGGTAGGGACAGATGGGAGCATGATACAACATGATTGGTAGGGACGAGGGAAAGCCTGATACAACATGATTGGTAGGGATGGATGGGAGCCTGATACAACATGATTGGTAGGGACGGATGACACCTGATACAACATGAATGGTAGGGACGGATGGGAGCATGATACAACATGATTGGTAGGGACGGATGGGAGCCTGATACAACATGATTGGTAGGGACGAGGGAAAGCCTGATACAACATGATTGGTAGGGACAGATGGGAGCATGATACAACATGATTGGTAGGGACGAGGGAAAGCCTGATACAACATGATTGGTAGGGATGGATGGGAGCCTGATACAACATGAATGGTAGGGACGGATGGGAGCATGATACAACATGATTGGTAGGGACGAGGGAAAGCCTGATACAACATGATTGGTAGGGACGGATGACACCTGATACAACATGAATGGTAGGGACGGATGGGAGCATGATACAACATGATTGGTAGGGACGGATGGGGGCCTGATACAGCATGATTGGTAGGGTCGGATGGGAGCCTGAAACAACAAGATTGGTATGGGTGGATGGGAGCCTGATACAACAAGATTAGTAGAGACGAGGGAAAGCCTGATACAACATGATTGGTAGGGACGAGGGAGAGCCTTATACAACATGATTGGTAGGACCGAGGGAGAGCCTTATACAACATGATTGGTAGGGACGAGGGAGAGCCTTATACAACATGATTGGTAGGGACGAGGGATAGCCTTATACAACATGATTTGTAGGGACCAATGCGAGCCTGCTACATCATGATTGGTAGGGACGAGGGAAAACCTGATACATCATGATTGGTAGGGACGAGGGATAGCCTGATACAGCATGATTGGTAGGGACGAGGGAGAGCCTGATACAGCATGATTGGTAGGGACGAGGGAGAGCCTGATACAGCATGATTGGTAGGGACGAGGGAAAGCCTATACAACATGATTGGTATGGACGAGGGAAAGCCTATACAACATGATTGGTAAGGACGAGGGAAAGCCTGATACAACATGATTGGTAGAGACGAGGGAAAGCCTATACAACATGATTGGTAGGGACGAGGGAAAGCCTATACAACATGATTGGTAGGGACGAGGGAAATCCTATACAACATGATTGGTAGGGACGAGGGAAAGCCTATACAACATGATTGGTAAGGACGGAGGAAAGCCTATACAACATGATTGGTAGGGACGAGGGAGAGCCTGATGCAACATGATTGGTAGGGACGAGGGAGAGCCTGATAGAACATGATTGGTAGGGACGAGGGAGAGCCTGATAGAACATGATTGGTAGGAATGGATGGGAGCCTGATACAGCATGATTGGTAAGGACGAGGGAGAGCTTGATACAGCATGATTGGTAGGGACGAATGATATTAACTGGTTTTTTATGAAAGCTCGAAGAGAAATCCTATGCGCTAGATCTGGAAAAAGCGAGGGATGTAGCTAGGTAGATGAACCAGATTATGGGCAGTTGCAGAGAGAGTTCACAGAGCGTAGATCGGAGAGACTAATTGTTTCGTTTCCAAAGAGACAAGAGGGCAGATTGATATTCTAGAACGAATATCAGAGAAAGTAATCAGTTGGCATTTATCGGAGAACAAGTCGTCATCTGTCGGCAAGGAGCAGCTAGAACTGGACCGTCTTGATAACGATGAATAGGACAGACGAAGGCAGACATATTTTCGGAGACGAGAGGGAGAGAAAGATAGAGGGAGAGAGAAATAGACAGACAGAGAGAGAGAGAAAGAGAGAGATGTTTTGAAAGACAAATCTTTCACCACGTGAGTCCAGATGTTTAGTAGCTTATCTAGGAAATGAAACTAGTAATGACATTGATGTTTCACATAACAAGTTGTAGTAGTAGTGTGTCATGAGGAACACGCATTAGATAGTCATATATATACTACTTTATTTGCAATGGGATCGGACTACAAGATATGAGGGCATAATATAAGAAAAAACACACGATATTAGGACATACTAGGACATGAATATAATATATTAGGACTAAAGGGGACACGTATACAAAATATGAGAAAATATGATGGCAAGAAAACCACATATAAGGACACACAGTGACAGGATTAACATACATTAGGATATAAGGAGGCAGGAATAAAACATACGCGGACCAAAAGTCGACTATTAACAAAGTAGTCAGAATATAGACGTGCATGACTAGACAATAACACAGCACAGAACACTACATGTCAACATGACTGACACCAGAACTATTGGCAAATCTTACCTTCACAGATCTTTTGAACTAGTTTAGCGGAGATCGTATTTATTACACTATAGCTCTTCACAGAAAAGACATTGTCGGGATCTCCAGTAATGCAAATGATTTCATCATCCTCCACCACACCCACAGAAACGCCATAAATTTGAATTCCATTGGCACGTACGGCAGAACCAGAAGCACATGCTGTTAGAAAGTAACTTCTTTGCTTTAGAGTTACAACATCACAAAGGTGTTAAGTGCAATTAGTATTTATTTAACACATGCACGCACGCGCACGCACGCATGCACAAACGCACGTACGCACACACACACACACACACACACACATTTATATACAATTACTCAATAGTAACATCACATAGGCCATGATAAATGCATGTATATACTGCATTCATTGTCTTTTCATCATGAAACAAAGTAAATGTGTTATCGTACTAAACATATTTGATGGTGACTTATATTTAATACAAACACAATTGAATCTACCTAAAAACATTTCATGTTGCCATCCACTAATTATAACTAATTGTCCATCTCAATAAACATATCCGATGTTGGCTTTATATAATAAAACATACTAATGTTACATAAAATTTAGTAAAACTATTGTTTTATGTTACTACATGTAAATGACATTTGACGTGTATCATCTAAAGCAGAAGTGGATATATTTAGGTCGGATTGAGCTAAAATTTGAGAATTGTCTGCGATATGGCAAATTGAGTTTAATGCAGATACATGAGTAGTCATCACCATGGGTAGATCCAATAGGGAACATAGTTACAAAATGGGCTACGAAAATATTATGATAGATAAGAAAAGGAACTTAATGGTGATAATAGATCATACATGGGAACATTAAAGAAAAGGAAATCTCCCGGAAAAGACGGGATAACAAACGAAATGCTGATGGGGCTGGGCCAAACACCGAAGAGGAAACTGCTATCGGTCCGGAACCAAAGCTGGAAAAAGGGAATTGTACCCCAGGCATGGAAAGACACAATACTGGTACCAGTACCAAAAACAGCAAAGGACAAAACAGATCCAAATGGATACAGGCCCATCAGCCTACTGAGCTGTGTCGGCAAGCTGATGGAACGGATTATAAACACCAGACTGATGTGGCATCTGGAAGAAAAACGAATACTAATTCCACAGCAAGCCGGCTTTAGACAGCACAGATCCACTGAGGACCAGGTCATCCTCATAGCCCAGGAGATAGAAGATGCCTACCAGGCACAGAAACACACAGTAGCTGTTTGGGTGGATCTGGAAAAGGCATTTGACAAAGTCGGGAAAGACGGACTTAGAGTAAAGCTAAGAAGAAGTGATGTTTGTGAGAAAATGTACAAGTGGATCAACAACTACCTCAAACAAAGAACAGCCAGAGTCCAAGTACAAGGGCAGATGAGCAAAAAGGTGACACTCGAGCAGGGAGTACCCCAAGGGGGAGTACTGTCACCCACACTCTTCCTGGTATATATAAACGATATTACAGAGAATATACCAAGAAGAGTCTATAGCTCAATGTTTGCAGACGATCTGGCTATGTGGACCTCTGAAAAGAATCTCACCATAGCAAGAAATCGGATGCAGACGGCCCTAACATCGCTGGAAGAGTGGGCAAACTCATGGCTGGTCAAAATAAACGAGGAGAAAACCACATGCACAAGATTCTCGCTTTCATTAAAACCAGAAAATACCAAATTAAGTCTAAATGGCAAATTCCTGCAGCCAAACGACAACCCAACCTATCTGGGAGTCACATTTGATCGGCGCATGACATGGAAAAGTCAGATTGAGAGAAACCGAATGAAAGCCAGAGAAAGAATGGCAATCATGAGGAAACTTGCTGTCATAAGCTGGGGAGCAGACGAAGGCATTCTAAAGAAACTGTACACTGGAAGAGTGAGACCAGTTCTCGAGTATGGCATTGCGGCATGGACAACAGCAGCGAAGGCGAACTTCAATAAAGTTAGCAAACTTCAAAACCAAGCCATTAGAATTATAACAAGAGGCATGAAGTCAACGCCAATTGTAGAACTTGAAAAGATTACAAAACTGCAATCCATGACCGACAGAAGAGACTGCAGAGCCCAGCTGCAGTCAGAGAAACTCCGAAGACTGACCGACCATCCAATGCACCAGAGATTAAACAATTTGGGAAATGGGAAACTAAAGCGGAGAAACTTTGCAGAAATAGCCAAAGCAAAGATGCACGAAGATCCCATAAACGCACTACCAACACCAAAACCCATCACTACTGTACGAAAACCTACCTGGAGGCAGGATATATTTCCAGAGGTGGTAGAAAATATACCAGGTCTTGGAAACAAAAACTGCCAGACTGAAAAAGAAAGGAGAGATAATACCATAAGGTTCATATCGAAAAGCTACCCAAGCTTGGACTGGACCCATGCATACACCGACGGTTCTGTAACAAACACTACACAGAACGGAGGGGCAGGAGCATTCCTGAACCTACCAAATGGCAGAAAAATAACACTGTCATTCGCTACTGGTAAGTACACAAGCAATTTCAGAGCGGTGGCAGAGGCACTGAGGGCGGCATTGGAAGAAATGGTGACACACAATGAAAATGAAAGCCATATAGTCATGCTTACAGATGCTCTCGCCGTAGTCACAGCGCTAAAAAGCCAGAAAAACACTGAGCTTAATGACTTAAGAGCAGCACTCTGCAAACTGTGCCAGCAGTCCGCACCAAAAAGGGTAGTGGTACAGTGGGTCCCATCACACTGCAACATCCAAGGCAACGAGGAGGCAGACAGACTGGCAAAAGAAGGTGCAAGACTACCACAAACATATACTAGTATGACGTACGAAGAGTCAAAACGGCTTATCAAAGCCAGATACATGACCAAATGGGAAACCGAACATACTGGTTACACCAAAAACGATGCCTATTACCAGCTGAACCGAAGAGAGCAGGGCATTTTCTTCAGACTTCGCACTGGCCACAACAGACTGAGGTACCACCTATTCAACAAATTGAAGATAGGTGGTACCGACGAATGCCCGTGCGGTACTGGTAAAATGACCGCTGAACATCTGCTGCAGAACTGCCCGACATACGAGGATCAGAGAGAGCAAATGTGGCCATCACCAGTGGAACTGCAAGACAAGCTCTATGGCAGTGGTGACAGCCTCAGGATGACCGCCGCTTTTTTCGAAAAAATAATGGTTACTGTCTGACTGCGTACGAAGAAGAAGAAGAAGAAGATCATACATGGAAGGTGAGTAATGAAGTTCAGGTAGAAGTGAAAAAGTCACTTGCAATGTTAGGTATGATACAAAGGAATATTAAACATAGGAGCAAGGAAATGATAGACAAACTGTATGAGGCATTCGCTAGACCTAGATCGAAATACTCTGGACATGCGTTGAGTCCTTATAGTAGATTCGGTATAAACATGCTTGACGATTACAAAAAAGAGCGACACAGCTGATAATCTGAGTACATATTTACAGTTATGAGGATAGACTCAGAAAAACCGGCCTACAGTGTCTAGAAAAAAGAAGAATTCGACATGACATCATACGGTTTTATAAGATAATCAAAGGAACAGATAAAGTATACTACAACATGTTTTTTCCTTCAAAATACAACTAACTTCAAGAACAAGAGGGCATAGCTACACATTAACTGCAGAAATGTCCACACTAGATATTAGGATTTTTCTTTTTATTCAGAGTGTGGTGAATACTAGGAATGCAATGTCACATGAAGAGGTCGATCAAATGACAATAAATGCATCTAGGAAAAGACTGGATGCGCATATATGTTAGAGCAAAGAAAAGTAATGGAATCTGTTTGTATACTCTGCAGATTCTTCTAAAGTAGTATAAAGACGTTAAGTAATAGTTAACTTAACTTTTTAAGTTAATTATTGAACAATCAAGCAGCCGTCCTCTGAGTGGGTCAATACAGCAAAGTATAATAAAGGTCTCGATATCAGCTATATTAGAACCCTTCAAGTAGAGGTGTTGTTCGTTGTTACTTGCAACTCTGTTGTTTTATCTGAGATTACACAGGGAATAGAGACTAGCCTATTGTCTTAGAAGAGATTACACGGGGAATAGAGATTAGCCTATTGTGTTAGAAGAGATTACACGGGGAATATATACTAGCCTATTGTGTTAGATGAGACTACACGGAGAATCGATACAACCAATTTGTGTTAGAAGAGATTGCACGGGGAATTGATACAGCCAATTTGGGCTAGAAGATATTACACAGGGAATTGATACATTCAATTTGTATTGGAAGAGGTTATTTGGGGAATGCATACAATCAATTTTTATTAGAAGAGATTATACGGGGAATGGATATAATAATTATGTGTTTCTTTACTATATATCACTATTTTTTTTCCAAACAATTTTGTCGGTGATTTGATTTTGTCAGTGGAACAATTATAGGCATGCTCACGAAATATTCACACGCATTCATTGTTCTAGCCGCTCTACAATGGTTCAAGTCTATTAAGTCGCTATTAGCGAACGTGTATTCTTTGGGTACATTTCACATGTGTGATGTTGAGATTTATTTCACATGTTTGATGTTTTGAGTTATCTCATAACAAGTATAGACAAACTCTATTCACACACACGGATATACACATTTGAATTCCTACAAACATTCCTGCATGCATGCATGCAAACACCGACCTATTCTTGCATGTCTACAAGCACTTGTCCCAACATGCATGCCTACACACAGTAAGGCATACATGTATATTGATATTTATATATATATATGTGTGTGTATACATACACATATACACCGACATAGTTCTTGTCATAAGAGAAAGGAACATGCGTAGACATAGTGAGGCAAGTAAATGACCAGTTGGAGGTTAAATGGAAGTCAGGTGGTGACCAGAAGTGACCAGATAGATGGCAGGTGAAGACCAATTGAACCAGATGGATGTCTGGTGGTGGGCCGGTTGAACCAGATAAAGGACTGGTGGTAGTCTAGTGGTGACCAGTTGAACCAGATGGAAGTCGGGTGGTGGCCAAGTTGAACCAGATATAGGTCTGGTTGTGAAATGGATGAACCAGATGTAAGTCTTGTGGTGGACCAGTTGAACCAGCTGGAGGTCTGGTAGTGGACTGGTGGAACCAGATGAAATTCAGGTGGAAACCAAACATAACCTGGTCAAAGAACTTAATGTTAGACTTGAGGGGAAATATTTTGATCTATATCACGGTAACTGCGAAGGCCATGTGAAGTTATCCATAACGAAATGCTGCTGACGAGAGAGACATGCGAGAAATGTAAATTGCCTTTGACATTATACAAAAATGAGGAACAAGCAGTCTGATATTAACGGAATAATTTCTAACACATCACAAGACTAACAAAAAACGAACGATGCAATAGAGACACGTCATATCAAAACCACAAACATAAATACAGAACAAGAATAATATGCCAATGACTGTGGTCACTCATGTATGTGTCCAGACCATGGCAAGGCAGATAACAAATTTAATTTGATAACAGTATGCGAATTTGAACGAGTTAACAAAGATCTGATACTATTGGTGGACCTGGTTGAAGGACACGAGGAAGACTGTCTAACAGATGGAAATAGCATGACATTAATTATTTGCTTACATCGTGCTTCCCAAGAAACACGACTGGGTCATCTCAGCTTTCAGAGACTATTACACTTACATACACATACATGCATACACATGCGAATAAGACATGGGGTAACGCTGGAACTTTCGTTTATGATGTGTATGAGGGTTTTAATTTAAAGAAAGAAACATTAGCTGTGTTACTCGACCTTGAAGGCGCATACAACCGTACCAATGGAGAATGGAGACGAAAGAGTGACATCAGCACTGGAATGGATATCTGGGACTTCTATAACAGGGGCAGTCATCGTGACAGACGCGCAAGCCGTACTTCAAAAAGTACAGAGGGGATGGCTTAGGTACGAGTGGATAGCATATGTTAAGGCATTAAACCTCCAGGGTTTGACATGGATATTCTGTCCTGCTCATTTTGGGATTCAGGGCAATGCACGAACTGACATCATGGCTTCACAATCTGCCATCATGGGCATATTGGTGATGAATATCAGAGGCCTTTTTGAAATCAATCAATGACCGCCTGTTAGATGAGGGCACTGCAATAGATGAAGCAGCAATTCGCAGGCTGCACGTTTCGACATTAAACGAGGTTCGAGTGGAGCGTGAGAAAACTAGCGAGCCACAGGGACCATCAGCATCCATGCCCTACGCCCTTTGCTGAGAGCGAGACTGAGCACCTATGGGTGTGCCCGGAGTGCAGTGACGTCGATTCTTTGAAATAAACAGGACAGAATGAGATCAGCATAAGAAATGGGTGTAAGGAATACTTCAAGAACTTTTCAAGCCTACTACTTCCACGGTGAATTCCGTTTTTATTCCATGCAATCTAGATCATTCCTAACCGCACAAAAAGATTCAAGAAACAGAAAGAGGTATAAAGTATAGTCCCAGGAATACGTCACCAGGAAAGGACGGCATAATAACGGAGGCGATTCATGCATGTGGGAAAACTGGGTTAATCTGGCTACATAGGCTCTTTACAAGGACATTTAATGACTGACGTGTACCAGATGACTGGCAGCAAGTTATAATCGTTGTAATTTGGAAGAAAATGAGCGGCAAAAGAAGCTGTGTCACGTACAGAGGCATATCGCTACGTAGCAACACCGGTAAAATGTTTCCTGGCCAAATCCTGGAAAATAGAACAAGACCTATTGTTGAAACTCAACTATCCAGAGCACAATGTGGATTTCGCCGAGGTATAAGTTGCACAAACACCGTGTTCACATTAAGACAAAAAAGCGAAAGATCAATAAAACACAACTGCAAGCGTTGTGTTGCTTTTATTGATCAGGAAAAAGCGTTTGATAGGGTAGACATGATTAAACTTTGGAAGATACTGGAAGATTATGGTGTCAAGGCCACGTCCTAATAATGTCAGAGCACTGTATCGTTCGAGTACAAACATCGTCAGAACGACTGAACGTGTCACATATGATTTTGAAATCAGTACCGTCGTGAAACTCGGGTGTGTAATTTCTCCTCTATTCTTCAACATCTACATGGGCACAATCGCATCAGAGACTGGTTAAATTGAGAAATCTGAAACAGAACATAACTCGTCCCAGATGATCAGTGTTTGCTCTGCGACGATGAAAAGAAACTGCAAAATCCCGTGAACACGCTTGCGATCACATGTGCTAAACACAAAATGCGAATTAACGAGAACAAATCAGAAACTATGATGATCAGTAGAACACATGGGCCACTCAAGATAAGTATAAATGATATTGCTCTTAAACAGGTCCATGAGTTCTAGCATTTGGGCAGTATATCTTTTCGGCAGACGGTAGGATCGACAGGGAAAGTGAGATTATGTGTCAGAAGGCATATGCAGTGACTTATCAGCTGTCCCCACTGATTATAAACCCGAGCATTAGTTTGGCAACAAAGTAACAGCTGATAAAAAGTATATGCATGCCGACTCTTTGCTACCAGTGCCAAACAGGGCATCTGTCTAGGGTGCGCGAGAGCTGAACTTCGACTTGTGAAATGAAGTGTTTAAGGAAGATCATCGGTATTACCAGAAGAGACAGAATGCGAACCACAAAAATCGAAGTATGGCCGTCGTTATGTATTGTGTCGTTTCCATTTCCAGGAAGAAAATAATTTTGTTTGGTCTTCCCATGAGATGCACCGTCATCATCTTCAACTGATGGCCTACAACGGTGGAAGATCTGGCTACAAGGCAAGGGTGCGGTAGCATTGAGCGTGGATCAATCACATGATAGTGATTGTGCAGCGACAAGGGCTCACCTTGGTCGACGCAACGAACTTAGCGAAGGATATACGACTTAAGGTCCCCACGACGCTTAGCGGCACATGTGGGAAGAAAACTCACTGTATATGCAAACACACATATATGCATAAACATGTAAAAATGAAATACGCACATGCATATATGCATGCATACACACACACACACACACATATCTTCACACATACACACACATACACACTATCAAACATAAACCCGCAAACACACAGACATGCAAATACCCACTCACACACACAAATAAATACAAACACACACACACACACACGTATAATTGCACATCTTACTTTTATTCTTGTCCTGTGATCGTCCATCTGTAATGATGATGACAACATTAGCTGCGTCAGATCGACCACCATTGCTTTCACTGAAGATATGTGTACTGATGATTTTGTCTAAGGCGTTGCCAGTTTCCGTGTTCTGTCTCAATGCTGTAACCTGCTGCACAGCCTGCAAACATACGATCAATGTTCATCATATCCATTCCGTCGTGGTTTATCTATCTATCTATCTATCTATCTATCTATCTATCTATCTATCGATCTATCTATCTATATATCTATCTATCTATCTATCTATCTATATATCTATCTATCTATCTATCTATCTATCTATCTATATATCTATCTATTTATATATATATATATATATATATATATATATATATATATATATATATCTATCTGTCTATATATGTGTATACACACGTATATATATATATATATATATATATATATATATATATATATATATATATATATATATATATATATTTATCTATATGTCTTTCTCTCTATCTATCTAACTCTCTATCGTCCTGCCTGTCTGTCTGTATAGGCATGCTTGCATCGTCGGAGTGCTCAATTTCTTATCTACAACACACAATGCGATTCATATATTTACAAATCGTAACCTAAAAGATATTATTCACATGAACGTCAAAACACCTGAGCAGAGTCAAATAGAATACCTGAGTAATGTCTTCTTTCTTGCTGAAAGTGTTAAAAGCGAACTCTTGGCGGTAATCTGTGCTGAAGGTAGATAAAGCCCATAAGATAGCCTCTTGTCCAAACGACAACCCATCCACTAAGCCAGTGATAAAGTTCTTAGCTTTGACAATGCCGGGCTTAGCTATGCTGTTTGAGGTGTCCAATAAAATGAACACATCGATCTTTGTATCATTTCTGCAGACTTGGCCTGTAGTTAAACCAGAAGAAAATTTGGCTTCATGCACTTCTGTCAATAATATACTTCACAGTTTTTAGATACTCAAAAATTAGCAACAATATTCGATAATAGATGTAAACTACGAACAATATACACTAATATAGATTATACAAAGCTCTTTTAGTTTTTTACGTAACATAACAACTGATTATTGATTTGAAAGATATCGACTTAGATTTACAGTTAAGATTACACATTTGACAAATGTGTTTATGAACAGAATAAATATAGTGATTTCCCAGCTGATATTGTATGAATGATGGTTGCCCTTTTGCTTGCAGAAGTGGATAATGGTGGAAATAAATATGTATATATACGATATGTCTTCTACCAACAGGCAGTGCACATAACTTGACAGGCTGAGAGCTGCGTCTGGAATGTTCTCCTCGGTGGGGAATTCACATGTCGCAACTCATTTGACTGCCGATTTGACTCAGGATCGTAGTGGTGACACTACGTCTCATCACCAGTGGTGCTCAGATCCAGAAAACTGTCATCTTCATCATTGTAATGTTTTTGGAGCTCATTACATACCTGCATGTGATATTCTTTCTTTTCCTGTGGGGCATTCGTGGGTCTCCCCTTGATCAAACTATGTGGCATTCTAACCTTTTGCCACCATCGTTTCCGACGCACTGACGCTTGTATCCACTTCATAAGGCAGTTCACTGGTCTAATTTGCGCGTATGTGCTGATCGAGACGTTCTTCTTTGCATTGCGGGACAACTGTGCATGACCTTCAGAACGTGACTTCTCACTCACATCGTGTTCGCCATTGTTGAGAAGCACAAAAAACCTCATCACCGTGCTAACGTCCACTGATTGGTCTTCGAAAAAGTCCAGTAAGCGTCCGATGAATGTCAATGTCTGCTACTTTTTTCCACCAATAGGAATTCAAAAACGCACCACTTTTTATAATTGTCCTATGTCGCTTTATGTCCAGTCGGATCTTAAATGATGTCACCCACAAGTCCTTCATGGCCTGCATTTTGAGCTCTGGCGTGACATAGTTAAGTTGGCATTGGTCTCCTTCGTGTGGCTCACTCGGACTTATTGGCGGTGCAGTTTTGGGGATTTCAGACTAAACACGTTTCTCTCATTGCATATCTCCTACCCATTTCTGTACGTTTTCACCTGGGGATTCTGTTTTCGCTAAAACGCCATTATGCAAAGTCTTGCTACGGGTTTTCTGCTAAAACAACTTGGAGTTGGGACATCTTCTTAGATACCAAGATCTACATGACCTACAATACTAGAATATATTTCATGTCACTAGAATAGTCTCGTATGTGTGGGTTGTGTCTGTGTTGCGGCGTTACTGCCTTCAACATTTATTTCTTTTTTGGTGACCTCGTAAATTTTATGATGACCTTGGACAATTTAAAATGATACACAAACATAATAGCACGAAACACACCATTATAGATATAACATAAACAGTCTCAGACAGAAAAGTCCAAAACATTTTAGATATAAACATAACATTTCCAAACAGAACGGTTCAATACGAAAATGTAGCAAATAGAACAGTCTCTAACATTTTAGATATAAACATAACATTTCCAAACAAAACAATCCAATACAAAACAGTAACAAACAGAACAATCCCAAACATGTTAGATATATACATAACATTTCCAGAAAGAAAAGTCCAAAACATTTCAGTCCCAGGCAGAACATTCCCAGACATTGCAAATATAAAGATATCATTCCAAGAGAAAACAGCCCCATTCATAACAGTCCAAGACAGAACGGTCCCATCAATTTTAGATATAAAGATAACATTTCAAGACAGAACAGTCTCAAACATAGCATTTCCACATGTTAGTTAGAGAGAGACCAGTTCCAGACAGATCAGTACCATACATTTTAAATATAAACATAACAGTTCTATACAAAACAGTCACATAATTGCATATATTAACAAAACATTCCAAGACATATCAGTCCAAGACATAACAGTTTCGTATATTTTATATATAAACATAACAGTCTCAGACAGAAGAGTCGAATACATAATATCTCAAGCTATTGGCCACGACAAAGTATTACAAGCAAACAATAAAGAAACATTCCCTAAGAAGATCTCCACAACCACCCAAACCCGGAAAAGCAGCCCCTAACAAGATATGTCCAACCACACAAATCCGGACAAATAGTCCCTAATAAGATATCCCCAAACACTGAATCCCGGACAAACATTCCATAACAAGATATCCCCAACTACTGATTCACTGAAAAACAGTCCCTAACAAGATATCCCCAACCACTGATTCCCGAACAAGCGTTCTCTAACAAGATATCACCAACCACACAATCCCGGATAAACATTTATTAATAAGATCTATCCAACCACTGATTCCTGGATAAACGGTCCCTAACAAGATATCCCCAACCAAACAATTCCGGACAAACAGTCCATATCAAGATATCCCCAACCACACAATCCCGGACAAACAGTCCCTAACAAGATATCACCAACCACTGATTTCCGGACAAACATTCCCCAACAATATATCCCCAGCGACTGATTCCCGGACAAACTATCCCTAACACGATATCCCCAACCACTGACTCCGAGACAACCATTCCCTAACACGATATATCCAACCACACAAACCCGGACAAACAGTCCCTAACAAGATATCCCCACACAAATAATCCCGGCTAAACAGTCCCGAACAAGATGTCCCCAACCACTGATTCTCGGACAAACAGTCCCTAACAAGATATCCTTAAACAAACAATCCCGGACAAACATTACCTAACAAGATCTCTCCAACCACTGATTCCTGGACAAAAACTCCCAAACAAGATATCCCCAACCACAAAATCCCGGACAAACAGTCCCTAACAGGATATCCCCAACAAACAATCTCGGACAAACAGTCCCTAACAAGATATACCCAACAAAACAATCCCGGACAAACAGTCCCTAACAAGATATTCCCAACCACTCAATCCCAACGAAACAGTCACCGACTATATGAAACCTCAAAAAAGCCACCAAAAGAACGTCTCAGCTATAACAGGTTGATCTGCATGTATCAAACCATTATGTCATCTAGATGCTCAGTTAATTTTTTCTTGTATAACAACTAGAACAAATTATATTAAAGCGAATTCCTATTCTCACGTAGATAATTTACGAGTTTATAATAGTGAAATACAAAAATCTGACAATTTAATTTTCAGGAGTTAGTCTTCTATACTGGGTCGTTGCATAATACTCGAGAAAATATAATTGTTCTTGTAGTTGATTATCTCACTGCTGAAATGTATATACGAATCGTTACATTTCTTGCTGGAAAGGCAACTTAAAGTCTTCTTCTGGACCTTACTGTCGTTCCATATAAAGCAACGGAGGAGCTAACCAAATCCTTACTCTGACAAATTGGTGGACTTTGTGTCAGGAATTGTTGCAAGGTATACATTAATATTAATTTAACTTGCATCACTGTTTTTATTTGTATTGCTCTATTTTGTTCAGTCACTTCTATAAAAGTGATTACAGGGAAGACACTACTTAATTAGTGATACTATTCCTTTTTGTTCACCCGGTACCAAACGTTTGGTTGGGTTAACCCGTCATTTAAAGCTAATTTAAAAACAATGTACATACTTCAGCAATTGAACACAATATGCATTTTCAATATTGTTTATTTTAATTTACTTTTTAATTTTTAACAAATCAAGATATATTCAAATTTTAAAATTTTTTTTTAAAAATCAATCCATAACGCGACTTATAGCAGATTAAAACAACAATGACACAACGTTTATCACATAATCATTTCGTCTCAGTAACAGGCTATGAAGGATTTACCATAAACGATATGTGAAACTGTTTCTGTTTTTTGTTTTGTTTACACGTTATATTTATATCTCTTCTCTTGCAAATTGACAATCGTCTTCTTTGGGACTTGATATTTTAATACGTGTTATTTCTACAGTTACGTATGAAAACGAATGTCAATATTATGTAAGGACAACACTAATTGTTCAGGTGATCGCCCCTGACAAAATCTAATAGGTGGTTCTACATGAATGTATTGGTCGCAACACAAGAATGTATTGGATGTAACACGTGACTGTATTAGTCGTAACACGTGAATGTATTGGTCGTAAAACAAAACGGTATTGGAGGAAACACGTGACTGTATCAGTCGTAACACGTAACTGTATTGCTCGTAGCACGTGACTGTATTGGTTGTAACACAAGACTGTATTGATCGTAACACGTGACTGTATCGAACTTACCTGGAGCAGGAGTCGAATCTGAAAACAAATCAATAAACTTCCATTAAAATCAGTGAGAGATGAGGTCAGGGCAGATACACACAATTATATTATGGTCCATATTTTACTATAGCTCGATTCTATGAGTATAGGGTCACCACTTCAGGTGGCCTCCTATAAGAAGCGTGTGTCAAAGAATGTTGTTTATACATGTTGATTCAAATACCCATAATGTGTAGGTGTATTAATTTGCGCGCAATAAAGCGATCGTTATATGGTCATCCAGGCGTTTGTGCTATGATTGGATTCATTCCCGTGTCTCTAACTACTACGGAAATCACGTCGATCTCTCACCTAGTTAGGCATGGTGAAATGAAAACATCCCATTTCATAGGAGGGCTGCGAGGAAGTCAAAGAAAGGGGTCTTAACCAATCAGTACATTTTGACTGACCATAATTAACATGTCTGACCAGTACATTTTGCCTGACCAGACAAATGTCTTCCTCTCCATGTATATACATTTGATGACAAAAACACATTGAATTGAATGTAACATGAACCTCTATAAATGTGTATTGTACCAATATAAAGTAGTGAATATGTAATGTTCAGTTGACCTTCTACTTATGCCGTCAATCAATGAGATACGTTTAAGCCGTCTCCTAGGCCAAGCGTGTGACACCCGTCACTCCTGGGCCAAGCGTATGACACACGTCTATCCTGGGCCAAGTGTGTGACACCGTATCTCCTGGGCCAAGTGTGTGTCATCCCGTCTCTCCTGGACCAAGCGTGTGACACCCGCCTCTCTTGGGGTAAGTGTGTGACACCCGTCTCTCCTTGACCAAGTGTGTGGCACACGTCTCTTCTGGACCAAGTGTGTGGCACGCATCTCTCCTTGACCAAGTGTGTGGCACACGTCTCTCCTGGATCAAGTGTATGGCACCCATCTCTCCTGGACCAAGCGTGTGACACCCGTCTCTCCTTTGCCACCTGTGTGACACCCGTCTCTCCTTGACCAAGCGTGTGGCACCCGTCTCTCCTGGACCAAGCGTGTGACACCCGTCTCTCCTGGACCAAGCGTGTGACACCCGTCTCTCTTGGGGTAAGTGTGTGACACCCGTCTCTCCTGGGCCAAGTGTGTGACACCCGTCTCTCCTGGACCAAGTGTATGGCACCCATCTCTCCTTGGCCAAGCGTGTGGCCCTTTTCTCTCCTGGACCAAGCGTGTGACACCCGTCTTTCCTTGACTAAGCGTGTGACACCCGTCTCTCCTTGACCAAGCGTGTGGCACCCGTCTCTCCTGGACCAAGTGTATGGCACCCATCTCTCCTTGACCAAGCGTGTGGCACTCGTCTCTCCTGGACCAAGTGTATGGCACCCATCTCTTCGTGACCAAGCGTGTGGCACCCGTCTCTCCTGGACCAAGTGTGTGGCACACGTCTCTCCTGGACCAAGTGTATGGCACCCATCTCTCCTTGGCCAAGCGTGTGACACCCGTCTCTCCTGGACCAAGCGTGTGACACCCGTCTCTCCTTTACCAAGCGTGTGACACCCGTCTCTCCTGGACCAAGTGTATGGCACCCATCTCTCCTTGTCCAAGCGTGTGACACCCGTCTCTCCTGGACCAAGCGTGTGACACCCGTCTCTCCTGGACCAAGCGTGTGGCCCCCGTCTCTCCTTGACCAAGCGTGTGACACCCGTAGTCCCAAGTTTCTGGCGTTGTTGACTCTCCATGACGTCATATGTGCATCCCTAAGTGGACGGTATATACCTGTAATGCCAAAACATCTTGTGTTATAATTGCACAGCAGATATTTAAATGAATGCCAGCGCATTCGATGGCCGATGAGCAACAAATGCTTCCCATGTATGTAACTATTCCAAGTGACAGTTCAAACAATAGTTGACATAATACCAATGTTCGCAACATCTCTTCTGGCAACATAAATCCTCACCTGGACACGTCTATACAAATATTGAACCAATATATTCCACACAAGTGTAATGTGCTAGTCACAGTTCATGGACGTCTACTGTATCTATAAACAAACATCAGTAAACCCACTGATCCAATACACTTGAAGTGTGCAGTAATAATATTCGAATTTAAAACATACAATTCCAATATAAAAACGTATCAGAAAAGTGTTTCTATGATCTTGTTCTTCTCAATCCTGAGATGGTGGCAGCAGTGACAGTTGATGATGTGCCCTGAGACGGTGGCAGCAGTGACAGTTGATGATGTGCCCTGAGACGGTGGCAGCAGTGACAGTTGATGATGTGCCCTGAGACGGTGGCAGCAGTGACAGTTGATGATGTGCCCTGAGACGGTGGCAGCAGTGACAGTTGATGATGTGCCCTGAGACGGTGGCAGCAGTGACAGTTGATGATGTGCCCTGAGACGGTGGCAGCAGTGACAGTTGATGATGTGCCCTGAGACGGTGGCAGCAGTGACAGTTGATGATGTGCGAGACTGATGTGCCCATCCTTCCGTTTGGTCGTTAGTTGAGGACACCCCCTTCGGTGGCATGCCAGAAATAGTCGTCTGATAGCGATGTAACCAAAGCCTAACAGTGTGCATTGACATATTAACTTATCTTGATATTGCAAACACAGATTGGCGACCTTCATGTTAGTCCCCTTGAACCAGATCGGATTACGCCATGTTAGTCTCACTGAACCAGATCGGTTTACGTCATGGTAGTCCCACTGAACCAGATCGGATTACGCCATGATAGGCTCACTGAACCAGATCGGATTACGTCATGTTAGTCCCACTGAACCATATCGGATTACGTAAAGTTAGTCCCACTGAACTAGATCGGATTACGTCATGCTAGTCCCACTGAACCAGATCGGATTACGCCATGTTAGTCTCACTGAATCAGATCTGATTACGTCATGTTAGTCCCACTGAACCAGATCGGATTACGCCATGTTAGTCTCACTGAGCCAGATCGGATTACGTCAAGTTAGTCTCACTGACCCAGATATGATTACGTCATGTTAATCTCAGCGAACCAGATCAGCCTACGTCACCCGGGTCTCACTGAACAAGATCAGCCTACGTCACCCGGGTCTCACTGAACCAGATCAGCCTACGTCACCCGGGTTTCACTGAAACAGATCAGCCTACATCACATATGTCTCACTGAACCAGATCAGCCTACGTCACCCGGGTCTCACTGAACCAGATCAGCCTACGTCACCGTGGTCTCGCTGAACCAGATTAGCCTACGTCACCGTGGTCTCACTGAACCAGATGAGCCTACGTCACCTGGATCTCACTGAACCAGATCAGCCTATGTCACCCGGGTCTCACTGAACCAGATCAGCGTACGTCACCCAGGTCTCACTGAACCAGATCGGCCTATGTCACCTGGGCCTCACTGAACCAGATCAGCCTACGTCACCCGGGTCTCACTGAACCAGATCAGCCTACATCACATGGGTCTCACTGAACCAGATAAGCCTACGTCACCCGGGTCTCACTGAACCAGATCAGCCTACGTCACCGTGGTCTCACTGAACCAGATCAGCCTACGTCACCGTGGTCTCGCTGAACCAGATTAGCCTACGTCACCGTGGTCTTACTGAACCAGATCAGCCTAGTTCACCCTGGTCTCACTGAACCAGCTCAGCCTACGTCACCCTGGTTTCACTGAACCAGATCAGCCTAGGTCACCCTGGTCTAACTGAACCAGATCAGCCTAGGTCACCCTGGTCTCACTGAACCAGATCAGCCTAGGAAACCCTGGTCTCACTGAACTAGATCAGCCTAGGTCACCCTGGTCTCACTGAACCAGATCAGCCTAGGTCACCCTGGTCTCACTGAACCAGACCAGCCTAGGTCACCCTGGTCTCACTGAACCAGACTAGCCTAGTCATTCAAATTTCATTGAACCAGTTCAGCCTACGTCACCCTTGACTCGGGTACAGTGTGCTGGAACTACTATCATTAGATATAGGTACTTATGTTCCATTACTGCTAGGCGGCTCACTTATCATGTGCCAGTCACGTGACAGATTATTACAAATGGTGGACAAAACTGTTAGTTCTTACATGGAACAGCGTGTTGTGTTAAAGTTTATTGTGAAAGAAGACGTGAAACCTGCGGAGATATACATAAACCTGCACCTATAACCCTATGATGGGACTTGCAGTCGCAGTAAGACATTTTAGTGGTGTTAATGTCTTAGAAAAGGCCGTACATCCGTGAATGATGATCCCAGCCATTTGGCTCACAAATTACAAAATTCAAGATTGTGAATTTCAAGATTGTAGAACGTCTGATCTTGGAAAAGCGAAGCATAACCTGTCGCAAAATTTTACAAGTGGAAAGAATTTGTTTGGGTACGTGCAACACTATTATTTATCAACATTTGCATTTCTGGAAGGCTAGTGCACGTTGGTTGCCAAGACAGCGTTCCATGTTTGACCGGCAGGGATGAGTTCAAGCCTTCACTGATATGAAGGAAATGTTTACATGGAAAGGCATGCTATTTTAGATCGCTCAATTACATGAGACGAAACCAAGACACATCATTACATGTTATGAAACCAGGGCGCATCATTACAATTGACGAAACCAGGGCGCATCATTAATTGTGACGAAACATGAGCACATCATTACATGTGACAAAACCTGAGCGCATCATAATACTCAGGAATCAAAACGAGTTTGGCCGTTGTAGGAGATTATATCGAAATATAAATGGCATTTTGACTACTTGAACAAATTGTGTTTTTGCTGCCAGACGAAAAGAAGTATCGGTTTGACTTGAACTTCCCTCACACAAACACATAAATATAATTATATATATATATGTACGTCTCTCGTTTGCTTTGTATATAGCTACAACAAAGTAAGTAGACCCAATCGTGTAGGAGATTGTCAGCTAACACTATTTATTCGTCGCTATGCCCACGTATACTTATTGAACAAATCTAAATTTACAAACATTTTTGGTATGTTTCACATCTGGTCCTGGGTTAGGGAAAGAAAAGTCATTGCATCGGTCAAGTTGAGATGATCAAAATATTTTGCAGAAGTCTAACGTATTGTATGATTCTTGGTCGATGTCGCATTCATAATCCATTCAATAGACATGAGAACAAAAAATTATTGAATACCATTTTAATAGTTTTCTAAATAGATGTACAAATCAAAATACTAAAGAAAAAAGTAACAAGAAATGTCAAAATTGTCAAGTTTCTACACAAACTGTGATGGACCAATCACTAAGTAATCTAGCCAAAGATGTCAACGCACTATTACCTGACCAAACATAGCATGGACCTAATATGTGACCTTACGTCTCATGAACCGACATTGCATTGGCCTAAGATGGGACCTTACGTCTCATGAACTGACATGGCATGGGCCTAAGATGTGACCTTACGTCTCTTAAACCGACATGCCATGGACCTAATATGAGACATTACCATCACCTTAGCCGACATGCATAGACCTAAGATAGGACCATACCACCAAAACAACCGACGTGACATGGACCTACGTCGAAAAGGGAACGAGCGGACGACCTAAAACAGATTGGCGGTGAAGTGTAAGAGAAGTTGACGAAGATCAAAAACAATATTCGTGGAAGCACACTACCCTATTTCTCAAGCGTGTTGTCATACCTTGTCTCAGGAAGCTCCCTATATATTTGTGCATGCGTCAAATACTGCATTTTAAAAAATATATTCAATTTTGACATTACTTTTCCAGATCTTCTTAGACTATCAGTGCATGTTTATTTTTTGAAAATGATTTTCAATCTTTTGTGTGAAATATTTTAGTTCATCATATGTTGAACTCTGCTTTCTGAAGTCAGCTTGTTGTGGTGTGATCCAGCGTTTACTCTCCAGGTATCACATATCGTGACTTTACTAGCCTTTTCTTCAGTTTACCTAGGCAGGTGAACGAACGGATGAATCTGTAAGTATAAGGTCTAGTTCTGTCTGTCTTGTGTTTCAATCCCGTAACATTGTTGGATCGTTTGATAGGAAGTGCTTGCTCCTGTTTCTTCATTCCTTCGTCATTGCACTGGAAGCTGTTTGTTAGTGTCACACAGTTGGTGCTTGAGCGTGTAATAGCCGCATCCTTTTGATTGCGTCATTTTTAGGAGGTCATTGTTTCAAAAAATGGATCAATTTCCTCAAAGTGGTTTTACAATGTCCTGAAGACGGTCTGCGATTCTTTATCCTAACATTCATATATTGTCCTAAATGCTGATAACACGACATTGATGACCGACAAAGTCGACATTTTGGAGCGATTATCATAGCACGTCATTGCTTTCCTGAACTGTCCATCCACCATCAGTGGTATTAGCCATAACATGCTTACAACAAGTTGCAGTCAAAGACAGGATTGGTATCCCTTTCAGTACATATTAGATCGAGAAAGTAATCAGCTTATTGTCAAGTGGCAAAGCCCCCGGGTAAGATGCTATTCCTGATGAGCTCTACAAGGCAGGAGGCCCTGTGTTGTTATACAAGCTAACTGACCTCTTTTGCTCAATTTGTGATACAGCTCATATGCCGCAGGAACTGAAAGATGTCACCATTGTCCACATGTACAAGCACAAGGGCAGTCGTAAATCTGTTGATAACCACAAACGATTCTCCCTCATGTCGATCGCTGGGAAAATTCAAGCTTGAGTCTTGCAATGTGGTTTCCGAGCTGGTCGCGAGACAATTGGTATGATTTTTGCAGCTCGCCAAATCCAAGAAAAATATCATGAACAGTATCATGATTTGTACCCTACTTTTTTCTTGACTTGACAAAGACCTGTGATACCGACGGGACGGACTCATGAAAATCACGGCGAAATTCGGTTGTCCCAAACAATTCATCACAGTTGTCCGCCATTTTCATGATGGCAAGTCGGCCCGCGTACTGAATGATGGTGAACTCTCTGCATCATTCCCAGTCATACATGGAGTCAAACAGGACTGCGAGCTGACGCCAACACTTTTTATCATACTATTTGCAGACATGGTTTCTAAAGCAACACTTGCATACAGAGCAGATACTAGACGGGTGGAGTTAAAGTCCCTCACAAAGTTGACATAAGCAGCTATCGTATAAATCCTCTTCGACAACAACTACACAATTTACACATACACAGAACAGAAAATGCAAGTAACCATGAACGAGTTCTCAACTGCGTTCACTAATTTTGGTCTAATGTTCAGACGTTTCTTCCTGCGCCCAGAGAGCTCTACCACTAACCAAACGTCACTGTACAGGGACATGTCTTAATAGCCGTTGATATCTTTACCTACCTTGGCAGTACCCTTACCAAAGAGGGAAATATTGACTCTGAGGTCCACAACAGGTTTAAAGTGAGTGCTACGTTCGGCAGACTGCGAACAGAACTGTTGGCACCCGCAGTGAATTAGTGTGGCCACCAAGGAACGTGTGTGTCGTGCTGTTGTTCTAGTCACCATTCTGTGCGACACGTAGACAGGCTAGTCTATAACAGGCAGGCGAGGCAACTTAATCATGGTTCATGTCATCTGTCTCCGGGTCATGCTCAGGATTGGTTGGCAGGATAGCGTGGCCGGTTCTGTAGTCCTCAGCAGGCCGAGACTCTCTGGAATTCAAACTCTGCTACAGAGAGTCAAAATCATATTAACGAGGCATGTTGTTCACGCGTCAGATGAACGAGGCATGTTGTTCGCGCGTCAGATGAACGAGGCATGTTGTTCGCGCATCAGATGAACGCGGCATATTGTTCGCACGTCAGATGAACGAGGCATGTTGTTCGCATGTCAGATGAACGAGGCATATTGTTCGCACGTCATATGAACGAGGCATGTTGTTCGCACGTCAGATGAACGAGGCATGTTGTTCGCACGTCAGATGAACGAGGCATGTTGTTCGCACGTCAGATGAGCGCCTCCCTTAACACATGTTGCAGCCCATGACAGGACAACGGTCGCAGGGAAACATAAGAAACGGTAGAAAGACCCTCTAAAACTACCTTTTAATAGTTTCGCCATTGATGTTCTTGCCTAGGAGCTGCTTAATCAGAACTGCTCAGCCTGTCGCACTGCCATCACACATTGTGCGCGTACCGTTGAGTAGAGAGTCATTACGGAGATGGAGGAAAAGCGTGTTGCACAACAGGAACGCTTGCAAAACTGACCGGTTACAAATGATGTTAACGTGTTCCCTACATGTCACGTGTGGCCTATAGTTTGTCACGCTAAGCTTGGACTGTACTGTCATAGGCGGTCACATCTGAATAAACATGTCTGACGATGTTGCCATCTTCGCTTACGATGGGAAGCTAACCAGCTAACTGACTAAATGGTTTTAAGATGAAATGCAATCTAGATCACATTGTTAGATAACATCAACAGACATCAAAAGAATCTAAACACTATAAAATACTTACCTGTTGTTGGCTCTGCAGGAGCTGAAAGATAAAAAGAAATTCAATGATTTTGGAACATAGTATTTCGTGAGGTCAAGAAATACATGGAATAAGTTGTACTAGTGCATCCTAACCTACCTCCGTTAGAGAAAATAGGTCAGCAATGAGTAGTTCCTTTTGCGAAGTGGCTTTTTTTTTGAGAGCATAGATGGGATGACGATGATTTCGTGTTTTTTAAATTAAAAACACAATTTATTTTTCACTACTATAACTTCATGATTGTAGATAAAATGACAGCTGGACAATTTGTGGCATAGGATACAGCTTTATCAATACATATTGAAAACAGTTTACCTAAGCTGACGTTACCTGAGAAATACAAACAGGAAAAGAAAGGAACAATTCATCGCAGGGGGCAGTCATGCAAAATGTTGGACGCAACTGACAAGGACGTGTGCGATAAGGAAAGGGACCTAGGAGTTATAATAGATCATACATGTAAGGTGAGTTAGCACGTTCAGGTAGCAGTGAAAAAGGACAAATGCAAAGTTAAAAAGTAAAGTAAAGTAACGTAAAGTGACCCATATCATTACTGCCGTAGGGGTGAGGTTGTATCGATCTCATTATTCAAAAGCTCGCCTATATGCCGGTGGTAGCCGTCTCATCTCTCTCTCTACTTTTACTTCCCAGACTGAACCAGTACCTATTTAAGGCTGAGTCGACAAGAAGATATTGCGTTCTGAAAAAAACATTACCGTCTCAACTGAGAAAATAACCCAGGACCACTTAGATGCAAAATCAGTGCCCCAACCACTGCGCTTCGCGGTATTCTGTTAGATGTGATAAAAATAAATATTAAACATAGGAGCAAGGAAGTGATAGTCAAATTGTATAAAACATTAGTTAGACCTAGATTGGGGTATGGTGTACAGATGTGGAGACCTTATCATAGAAGGGATATAAACATGCTGGAAATAATACAAAAAAGAGCGACACAGCTGATAGTGGGATTACATAATTATTGTAATAAGGAAAAACTCAGAAAAACAGAATGGCCTACAGTGTCTAGAAAAGAGAAGAATTTGAGGTAAATTAATACAGGTTTATAAGATGATGAGAGGAATGGATAGATTTTACTATAACAAGTTTTGTTTTTGTTAAATACAGCGACACACAAGAACAAGATGGCAAGCTACAAATTAACTAAAGAAAGGTCCAGATTAGATATTAGGAAATATTTGTTTAGTCAGAGAGTGTTGAATGCTTGGAATGCATTGCCACGGGACGTAGGGAGGCAGGGCCAGTTAATGCATTTAAGAAACAATTTTATAGGCATAGCGTTTAGACGAAGGTGATGTAAATGAAACTGGTTGTACCCAAACGTTAAGTTAAGACACGGACAAACTCAATTTAGGACCAAACGTGTGAAATACAGGAACATGTTGAGTGAAGATGGCACTTGACAGTTGGATATTGAGAGATATAGCAACAAGAAATACATCATTACCCGACATTGGACATTATTTACTTGCCGATGGGATGTCACGTGACCACCTAGGCAATCATCATGACTAATAAAATAGGAGAATATCATCTTAGGACAATATGTGATTGAACGAATGTCAGATCCGAAATATGAGTCACGAGTAGTCATAGTCGAAACCAGGGAAGGTCGTTGGATCTACAGGGTACAGACATACACATGGACTTAGTGGTAAACTGCTACAGACGAACTCGTGGACCTGGTGGTAAACGGCTATAACGAACACATGAACTTGGTGGTAAACGGCTACAGACGAACACATGCAATTGGTGTTCGACTAATATAAACCAACACACGTACGTGCTGTTAAACTGAGACCCACCAACGCATGTACTTGTTTTTGAACGATACAGAAAAACACATGACGTTGTTGTTAAACGGTACATAACAACACGCGTACAGTTTTGATCCACAAAAGAACACAGTCATAGCAGAAAGTGGGCTACCACCTACACATATGTAGTAATGTATCTTCTTTGAAAAACAGAACACTAAAGTTACATATGGCAGATTATTAGATAGGGCCTGTAGTAAAACGTGTTTGCCCATCGCGAAGCGATGATGACCACAACATCAGACGGGTTTATCTTAATAATGCCATGTGCTCTGTATTTTGGTTTACAGTGAGGAAGGATATGCGCTGGTCATCAATCTGACTCTTAACCCGAGTTACCTAGGATTAGTGGCAAGGCTATTGGTCAAGGCGACTGGAGGTAACTGGGGATGTAGACACTCTGGTCTTACCTCCCTTGACTCCAATGACCTCTTGAAACTTGCGGGATTTGATTGCTGACCGTTTCCGTTCATCACTGTGAGAGGCGTGTAACTTAACCTCCTGACTACAGCGACCTGTAGTACTGTTTCATGAACTGTTTGTTAAAGCCCATAGTACTGCTACGGATATTTGGCCACATGGATATGCACTACAGTTTCAAGAATTGGGAGTTATGACCTGTAGTACTACTTCGTTGTATTGGGGGTTATGGCCATTAATACGTAGTGCCACTTTACTGCATGCCGGCATTAATTGATGACGTAACGTTAGGGTCATTAGTGTTTCTATAAAAAGATTGAAGACCTAATGTGATCTAAAACACGTTTTTAAATGAAAGAAGCAGACAAACAACAAATAAAACAAGGTAGTAGATACGTACTTGTTGTTTTTGGAGGATCTGAAACAGAAAGAGTAAAATAATGATCAATATTATTATGAAACATTTTTTTTTATGGGATTAAGAAAAAAATAGAATAAGTCGTATATCTTCTTCTTCTTCTTCTTTTTCTTCTTCATCTTCTTCTTCTTCTTCTTCTTCTTCTTCTTCATAGTACGCAGTCAGACATCAACCTTTATTTTTTCGAAAAAAAACAGCAGTTGTAAACACTGCCATAGAGCTTGTCTAGTGTTGCCACTGGTGATGGCCACATCTGCTCTCTCTGATCCTCGTATGTCGTGCCGTTTTACAGCAGGGTTTCTGCGGTCATTTTTCCAGTACCGCATGTGCATTCGTCAGTGCCACTTATATTCAACTGGTTCAACTGGTAATAGGCATCGTTTTTTGTGTAGCCAGTATGTTCTGTTTCCTATTTGGTCATGTAACAAGCTCTAATAAGCCTTTTTGACTCTTCTTAGGTCACACTAGTATCTGGTTGCGGTAGTCTTGCACCTTCTTTTGCCAGTCTGTCTGCCTCCTCGTTGCCTTGGATGTTACAGTGGGATGGAACCCACTGTACCACTACTCTTTTTGGCGCAGACTGCTGGCATAGTTGATAGAGTACTGCTCTTAAATCATTAAGTTCAGTATTTATCTGGCTTGTTAGTGTTGTAACTACGGCCAGGGCATCTGTAAACAGGACTATCTGACTTTAATTTCCTTTTCCTGAGCCCATTTCTTCTACTGCAGCCCTCAGTGCCTCTGCCTCCGCTCTGAAATTGCTTGAGTATTTTCCAGTTGCAACTGCCAGTGT
The DNA here is from genome assembly GCA_036924085.1 of Ariolimax columbianus. Taxonomy (NCBI): domain Eukaryota; kingdom Metazoa; phylum Mollusca; class Gastropoda; order Stylommatophora; family Arionidae; genus Ariolimax; species Ariolimax columbianus. Next base: position 162,065,422 of record JAVGWX010000002.1, read on the forward strand.
GTTTTTTTCTACTATTTAGTAGGCTCAGGAATACCCCTGCCCCTCCGTTCTGTATTGTGTTTGTTACAGAACCGTTGGTGTATTCATGGATCCATTCCATGCTTGGGTAGTCTCCCGTTATGTACCTGAGGGTTATGTCTCTTCTTTCTTTTCCAGTCTGGCTGTTCTTGTTTCCCATACCTGATATATTTTTACCACCTCCGGAATGATATGCTGCTTCCAGGTAGGTTTGCGGACAGTAGGGATGGGCTTTGGTATCGGAAGTGCGTTCATAGGGTCTTCGCTTATCTTTGCTTTGGCTATTTCTGCAAAGTTTCTCTGCTTTTGTTTCCCATTTCAAAATCTATTTAGTTGTTCATGAATTGGATGGTCAATCAGTCTCCTGAGGTTCTCTGCTTGCTGCTGGGCTCTGAAGTCTCTTCTGTCGGTCATGGATTGCAGTTTTGTAATCTTTTCAAGTTCTACAATTGTCGTTGACTTCATGCCTCCTGTTATAACTCTCATGGCTTGGTTTTGAAGTTAGCTAATTTGATCAAAGTTCGCCTTTGCTGCTGTTGTCCATGCCGCAATGCCATACTCGATAACAGGTCTCACTCTTCCAGTGTACAGTTTCTTTATTATTATTCCATCTTCTCCCCAGCTTGTGTCTGCAAGTATCTTCGTGATTGCCATTCTTTGTCTGGCTTTCATTTGGTTTCTCTCGATCTGACTTTTCTATGTCATGTGCCGATCAAATCTGACTCCCACGTAGTTTAGGTTGTCGTTTGGCCGCATATATTTGCCGTTAAGACTTATTTTGGTGTTCTGGGGTTTATTTGAGTGCGAGAATATCGTACACGTTGTTTTGTCCTCGTTTATTTTGACCAGCCATGAGTTCGCCCACTCCTCCAACAATGTTATGGCCTGCTGCATCCGATTTCTTGCTTTAGTGAAATTTGTTTCAGAGGTCAACATAGCCAGATCATCTGCAAACATGGAGCTTTGGACTCTTCTTGGTATATTTTATGTAATGTTGTTTATAAACACCAGGAAAAGTATGGCTGACAGTACTTCCCCTTGGGGTACTCCTTGCTCCAGTGTCACCTTTTTGCTCATCTGCACTTGTACTTGAACTCTGGCTGTTCTGTTTTCGAGGTAGTGGATGATCCATATGCACATTTTGCCACATACTTCACTTAGTCGTAGTTTAACTTTAAGTCCCTCTTTCTACACCTTGTCAAATACCTTCTCTAGATCCACACAAACCGCTACTGTATGCTTTTTCTCCTGGTAAGCATCCTCTCTTGTCTGTGCTATGAGAATGATATGGTCCTCAGTGGATCTGTGGTGTCTAAATTCTCCTTGCTGTGGAATTAGTATGTGTTTTTCTTCCAGGTGCCACATTAGTCTGGTGTTTATCACACGCTCTATCAGTTTACCTACACAGCTCAGTAGACCGATGGGCCTGAATCAATTTGGATCTGTTCTATCTTTTTCTTTCTTTTGTACTGGTATAAGTACAGCATCTTTCCATGCCTGCGGTACAATTCCCTATTTCCAGCTTTGGTTCAGGACTGATAGTAAATTCCCCTTTGCTGTTTGGCCCAGCCCCATCAGCATTTCGTTTGTTACCCCATCTTTTCCAGGCGATGTCTTTTTCTTTAGAGTTCTCATGACCTCATCCATTTCATTCATTTTTAGTTTTGCCATCATGCGCTCCTCTGGTGCTATCTTGATGTTGTCGTGGCTCTTTTGCTCTTCACTAATGTCTGTATGCCTGCCTGTAGGGACATCAATGTGGTTTGCTCTGGAATAATGTTCTATAAAGGCGTTTGCTGCTTTTTTTCCAGTAAGCATGTTGTCGCCCTGCTTGATGGTAATTTGATTATTTGATGGAGTTTCGTCATTCATGGCTCTGACTAACTTCCATAGTTTGTTCCCTTCTTTGTCTAAATTGAGGCTTTCTGTTTTGTTTTTCCAGCTATCTCTTGTTATTTGGTTTATCATTTATTTGTATTTCGCCGTGATGTCCTTGAGGACGATATTTGCCTGCATAGATTGCTCTCTCTCTGTCATGTTCCTAGCATATGAGACTTCATCCTCCGATTTCTGCAGTTCATCATTTCAATATGGCTTGTAGTTTGTCCTTGCCCATCTTGGAATGGTTTCGGTGGCTGCTTGCATTATTGCTTTGCTTAGGCTTTCCACTATAGATTTCATATTGTTATTTTGTGTGTTGATGGTTTCACATAGTCCATCTCTGTCAGCATCGCAAATCTGTCCCAGTAGGCTCGTTTATAGTTATTATTATATATATTATATATATTATAATGTTATTTCATATGGGCCTACTTTCATATAAACTTCTAGCCTTATTGGCCTTCGGTCGCTACCTGCCAATTGGTTGAGCACCTGGCGGTCTATTTTGTGGTGAATATCCGCCGTGGAAAAGGCCAAGTCTGGAGTGTAGGTGGTATGCCATGTTCTAGAATATAAGCTAGGGCTGTCCTCCGGCCTATTGATAAGATAGAGATGTGTGTCTATCTCTCAGTCTTCCACTTCATCACCTCTGTTGTCTGTGTCCGAATATCCCCAACTCTCCGAGTGGCTGTTGAAGCTGATGTCAGCTCACAAGTAGCCAATTGGCATTATTTTTTTTCACACAAATTACCAATATTGATCGAGTTTTGGAGAACCACTTGAATTCAGCTAACGGGCCGCATGCGGCCCGCTGATAACGGAAGGTACAGCATTTTAGTAAGAGAATATAATATATTATGACATTCGTTAAGGGAATACAATGTATTAATATATTCGTTTAGGGAATACAATGTATTAATATATTCGTTCAGGAAATACAATATTGTATGATATTTACGTGCATGAATGCATTGTTTGCTGACATAAGGGCTCTAGAACACACGTTATGAGGACATAAGGGGACAGGAACAAAAGTTATACATATAAATATGATAGCTATCCAACATAACAGAGAACGATGACATGTATACAACATAACAAAATGACTTAAGGGGCCAGGATTAATACACGTATAGCATAAAAGGACATGATACAAATATATGGGCATACAAGATCGCATAAATACAATACAGGATGACAAAGGGGGCAGGTATGTAACATATGACGACAGAATGACATTGTATTGCACCATTTGAGCACATAAAGCGACATGAATACATCATTTACATTTTATATCATACATGAACATAACATATGAGAACATATAGATGACAGGAATACAACAAATGATGACATACGAGTACAATAATTGAACATATCGTATGTGGACATGCGTAAAACTTATAAGGGTCATATGTAGACAGGTGTGCCACATTTTGAGTATATACCGCATGGATCACGTTGAATACACTACTGTAATCGGTGATGTTTAAGAATACACATCCCGAAATGAAGAAACACGTTGATACACAACAGGAAATGATGACACATGTTGATACACAGCAGGAAATGATGACACACATTGATACATAGCAGGAAATGATGACACACGTTGACATACATCAGGAAATGATGACATACGTTGATACACAACATGAAATGATGAGACACGTTGATAAACAGCAGGGAATTATGACACACGTTGATAGATATCAGTAAATGATACCACGCGTTGATATACATCAGGAAATGATGACATGCGTTGATACACAGCCCTCGATGATGACACTCGTTGACACACATCAGGAAATGATGCCACAAGTTGATACACAAGAACAAATGATGACATAAGTTGATACACCGCAAGCAATGCTGACGCAAGTTGATATACAGCAAGAAATGTTGACACAATTTGATACACAACAAGAAATGATGACACAATTTGATACACAACAATAAATGTTGACAGACGTTGATAAACAACAAGAAATGATTACATAAGTTGATACACAACAAGAAATGATGACACATGTTGATGGAATGTGATGAATGATACACATCTGATGACAATTGTTTCAGACAATTTTGTTGGCAACAACTTTGAAGAAGACTATTAACACGGTAGCAGGACAACAGAAAGGCTTTACCAAGCAAAACAAACATTCTTACCAGTTCATCTAACTAAAAAGACGACTAATCAGTAACACAGCACATAACTCTACATATGAACATGACTGACACCGCAATTATGGAAAAATCGTACCTTCACAGATCCTTTCAACTAGTTCATCGGAGATTGTACTTATTACAGTATAATTCTTCACAGAAATGACATTGTCACGATTTCCAGTAACGCAAATGATTTCAGCTTCATCCACAACGCCCACAGAAACGCCATAGATTCGAGCTCCAGTGGCACGTACGGCAGATCCAGAAGCACATGCTGTTTGAAAGTAACATCTTTGCTTGAGAGTTACATCACAAAGGTGTTAAGGGCAATGTGTATGCATACACACATGCATACACACACGCACACACACACACACACGCATATATATATATATACTAAGCTTAACGTCTGCATACAGATTCAGAAGACTCTACAGAGTCGGTATACAACACGTTTCATTTACATTACCCTGTTCTTAAAACTATGCGCATCCAATGTATTATTAAATGTAATAATTGTCGTTGCCTCCACTACCTCATGTGGACATGCATCCCAAGCATTCACCACTCTCTGACTAAAAACATGTTTCTTAATATATAATCTGGACCTCTCTTTAGTTAATGTGTAGGTATGACCTCTTGTTCTTTAGGGTTGCAGTTGTTATAGTCTAATTTATCCTTTCCTCTGATCATCTTAAAAACCTGTATTGTCAACTAGAATTCTTTTCTTTTCTAGAAAGTGTAGGCCGTTTTTTCTGAGTCTTTCCTCATAACTGTAATTCTGGAATCAAACTAGCAGCTTTGTCGCTCTTTATTGCATCTTGTCCCGCATGTTGATATCCCCTCCACAATAAGGTATCAACACATGCAGTCATTACTCCAATTTAGGTCTAAGTAATGTTTATACAGCTGAAATATCACTTACTTGCTTCTATGTTTACTATTTCATTTTATGATTCCTAACATTGCATTTGCTCTTTTCACTGTTACCTGAACTTGCTAACTCACCTTACCTGTATCGACTAGTATAACCCCTAAGTCCCTTTCCTTATCTATCTGTCTAATATTTGTGTCGCCCATTCTGTAAGTGTGACACGTATCGGATCTACCCATGTGGATGACTTTACATTTATATACAGGAAACTACATTTGCCAGCTTACAGGCCATTCTGGAATGTTATGTAAATCCGACCTCAATATATTCATCTGTTTTAGATGAGACACTACTGTGTAATTTTGTGTCATCTGCACATTTTGAAATCATGGATCCCACATCAAAGTCCGAGTCGTTTACACGTATCAAGAACAAAATCGGTCCCAAAACCGAACCATGTGGCATTCCAATTTTCACTTCACATTACTCAGAGTACTCCTTATGTATGCCCTTTCTCTGTCATCTTCTCGTTAACCAATGTTCGATCCAATTGGCAACTTCCCCACCTATTCCATGTGATGTTACCTGTCGAAATAATATTTTATGATGTACTATATCAAAGGCATTTGCAAAATCTAGATAAATAACATCCATTGGCTCCCATATATCTATCATTTTAGTAATCTTTTCCATCAATTCTAATAGATGTGTAAAGCCTGACCTCCCTCCAATAAACACATGCTGGCTATTTCTGATTAGATTAATCTTACCTAACTGCGTTGCAATGTTTTATGTGATTTGTGACTCTGACAATTTACAGACTATGCACTTAAACTCACCGGTCTTTAATTTGATGGATCTGATTTCTTAAACTTTTTAAAAATGTAATCCCTCCTGCATCTTACCAATCCCGTGGAACAATCCCTTTTGCAAGTGATTAAGAACATGAAATAGGGAATGTTTTGGCTAGTTGGCATCTCATTTCAAACAGCAAATAAGGACGCATACCATCTTGACATGAACATTTATCCACTTTCAACAGCTGCAATTTGTTTTAAAAACAATTTTTTCTGTAAAGCACATTCATCTTAATCCTTCTGTATCCATGTCTCTGTGAAAGATATATATGTATATATATATATATATATATATATATATATATATATATATATATATATATATATATATATATATATATATTTATATATGCTCATGGATCTTGGAGCAGTCCTCTTTTGTGTAGACTGCCAAAATACTGATGGAGTAGATTAGCTGCCTCTCTATTCTCACTTATTATTTTTCCGGCACTGTCTAAGAGAGGGCCTAATTTGTCTTTCGTTCTTTGTTAATTTGTAACATAAGAAAATAAGCTCTTACTATCAGTCTTGATCTTTTGAGCAAGTTTTTTTTTCGAAGTATGTGTACTGTTTTATTCACTTTCTCAGCTACGTTATGCAAGTCCAATTAGTTTAAATGTTTCTTTTGATTTACCTGCCTCTATATATTTGTGCAATGCTTTATTTTTAGCTCTTCTACATTTAACTACAAATCTAGTTATCCACTTTTTTACGCTTGGGGTTTACTTCCCTACATGGAACACATTTCTCTTTTAGCGTTTCTAGAACTGTTTTAAAACTATCCCACTCTTGTTCATCATATGTTCCTACGACAATATGTAGCTGGCTGCATCTTTCATCCTCTTAACATTTGCCTCAGAGTAGTCGTATGTTCGCGTGTATATGTTTACTTTCTATGCAATAAGATCCCAACGGATGATTTGATGGTCACTTGAACGAAACAGTTTCCCAACAGTGACGTTTTCAATCATATTTTCCTCTGTAGCGAAAACTAAGTAGAGTGTTTTTGCCTATGGTGGCTGCTTCTATATGTTGAATTACTCAATTGTCAGTTAAGCACTTAACAAAATGGTTTGGTTCTACAAGTGCCACTGCCATGTCACATTTTATTTCTGGAAATTTGAAATCCCCTAGTAATAGTAATTTCCTGTCACTTGCCTTTGCTATGCTACTAATCATACACACCTAACCTCTAAATGATCTCCATCTACAACGTACACAATTCCCCAAGAGTAACGTCATCAATGCCTTGATAAATATATACTGCAGCCAAGGTCTTTCTGTCATCAAATAAAGTAAATGTTTTCTCATACTCAACATATTTGATTGTCATTTCTATTTAATTCAAATAATATTTTTTCAACCTAAAATGATTTCAGGTTGCCATCTACTAATTATAAAACTATATTTTCTCTGAAAAAACATATCCCATTTTGGCTAATAAAGAACATATCTTCTAGATCCAGAAGACCGCCACGGCAGTAACAATGGCCGTATAAATATATACATATATACATATATATATATATATATATATATATATATATATATATATAATTATATATATATATATATATATATATATATATATATATATATATATATATATATATATATATATATATATATATATTCAACACGTTCTAATAATAATACGTTTATTAATTCAAGAAGGAAAGAGGGATATGGAACACTGTGGCAGATGAAATTACGCGCATATATTGTCGTACATCAATTGCATTTTACTAAGATAAAAGCTGCATGCCACTAACAGTAAAGCAGAACAACATTAACAAGGGAAAAATAAATACATAAAAAAGTGCATATCATTGAAGAAAATAACAAATATAAGATTGCGCTAATGGAAAATGCAGTTTCCATGATAATACATACAAGTGTGAGACACTCAGAAACTGCAGTCATAAGCAGTGAATCGTTAAAACAACTCAGGTGTGAAACACTCAGAAACTGTAGTCATAAGCAGTGAATCGTTCAAACAACTCAGGTGTGAGACACTCAGAAACTGTAGTCATAAGCAGTGAATCGTTCAAACAACTCAGGTGTGAGACACTCAGAAACTGTAGTCATAAGCAGTGAATCGTTCAAACAATGCAGGTGTGAGACACTCAAAAACTGCAGTCATAAGCAGTGAATCGTTCAAACAACTCAGGTGTGAGACACTCAGAAACTGTAGTCATAAGCAGTGAATCGTTCAAACAACTCAGGTGTGAGACACTCAGAAACTGTAGTCATAAGCAGTGAATCGTTCAAACAACTCAGGTGTGAGACACTCAGAAACTGTAGTCATAAGCAGTGAATCGTTCAAACAACTCAGGTGTGAGACACTCAGAAACTGTAGTCATAAGCAGTGAATCGTTCAAACAACTCAGGTGTGAGACACTCAGAAACTGTAGTCATAAGCAGTGAATCGTTAAAACAACTCAGGTGTGAGACAGTCAGAAACTGTAGTCATAAGCAGTGAATCGTTCAAACAACTCAGGTGTGAGACACTCAGAAACTGTAGTCATGAGCAGTGAATCGTTCAAACAACTCAGGTGTGAGACACTCAGAAACTGTAGTCATAAGCAGTGAATCGTTCAAACAACTCAGGTGTGAGACACTCAGAAACTGTAGTCATAAGCAGTGAATCGTTCAAACAACTCAGGTGTGAGACACTCAGAAACTTCAGTGATAAGCAGTGAATCGTTCAAACAACTCAAGTGTGAGACACTCAGAAACTTCAGTGATAAGCAGTGAATCGTTCAAACAACTCAAGTGTGAGACACTCAGAAACTGTAGTCATAAGCAGTGAATCGTTCAAACAACTCAGGTGTGAGACACTCAGAAACTGTAGTCATAAGCAGTGAATCGTTCAAACAACTCAGGTGTGAGACACTCAGAAACTGTAGTCATAAGCAGTGAATCGTTCAAACAACTCAGGTGTGAAACACTCAGAAACTGCAGTGATAAGCAGTGAATCGTTCAAACAACTCAGGTGTGAGACACTCAGAAACTGTAGCCATAAGCAGTTAATCGTTCAAACAACTCAGGTGTGAGACACTCAGAAACTGTAGTCATAAGCAGGGAATCGTTCAAACAACTCAGGTGTGAGACACTCAGATACAGCAGTCATAAGCAGTGAATCGTTCAAACAACTCAGGTGTGAGACACTCAGAAACTGTAGTCATAAGCAGTGAATCGTTCAAACAACTCAGGTGTGAGACACTCAGAAACTGTAGTCATAAGCAGTGAATCGTTCAAACAACTCAGGTGTGAAACACTCAGAAACTGCAGTGATAAGCAGTGAATCGTTCAAACAACTCAGGTGTGAGACACTCAGAAACTGTAGTCATAAGCAGTTAATCGTTCAAACAACTCAGGTGTGAGACACTCAGAAACTGTAGTCATAAGCAGGGAATCGTTCAAACAACTCAGGTGTGAGACACTCAGATACAGCAGTCATAAGCAGTGAATCGTTCAAACAACTCAGGTGTGAGACACTCAGAAACTGTAGTCATAAGCAGTGAATCGTTCAAACAACTCAGGTGTGAGACACTCAGAAACTGTATTCATAAGCAGGGAATCGTTCAAACAACTCAGGTGTGAGACACTCAGATACAGCAGTCATACGCAGTGAATCGTTCAAACAACTCAGGTGTGAGACACTCAGAAACTGCAGTCATAAGCAGTGAATCGTTCAAACAACTCAGGTGTGAGACACTCAGAAACTGTAGTCATAAGCAGTGAATCGTTCAAACAACTCAGGTGTGAGACACTCAGATACAGCAGTCATAAGCAGTGAATCGTTCAAACAACTCAGGTGTGAGACACTCAGAAACTGCAGTCATAAGCAGTGAATCGTTCAAACAACTCAGGTGTGAGACACTCAGAAACTGTAGTCATAAGCAGTGAATCGTTAAAACAACTCAGGTGTGAGACACTCAGATACAGCAGTCATAAGCAGTGAATCGTTCAAACAACTCAGGTGTGAGACACTCAGAAACTGCAGTCATAAGCAGTGAATCGTTCAAACAACTCAGGTGTGAGACACTCAGAAACTGTAGTCATAAGCAGTGAATCGTTCAAACAACTCAGGTGTGAGACACTCAGAAACTGTAGTCATAAGCAGTGAATCGTTCAAACAACTCAGGTGTGAAACACTCAGAAACTGCAGTGATAAGCAGTGAATCGTTCAAACAACTCAGGTGTGAGACACTCAGAAACTGTAGTCATAAGCAGGGAATCGTTCAAACAACTCAGGTGTGAGACACTCAGAAACTGTAGTCATAAGCAGTGAATCGTTCAAACAACTCAGGTGTGAGACACTCAGAAACTGTAGTCATAAGCAGGGAATCGTTCAAACAACTCAGGTGTGAGACACTCAGATACAGCAGTCATAAGCAGTGAATCGTTCAAACAACTCAGGTGTGAGACACTCAGAAACTGCAGTCATAAGCAGTGAATCGTTCAAACAACTCAGGTGTGAGACACTCAGATACAGCAGTCATAAGCAGTGAATCGTTCAAACAACTCAGGTGTGAGACACTCAGAAACTGCAGTCATAAGCAGTGAATCGTTCAAACAACTAACGTAAACAGTGAAACACAAGACGTGAAATATGACAAATAACATGACACAAACAGCATAGGAGAATTAGGGCATGAGAACACAACAATCTGACAAGAACTGCTGTAAGTCACGACTAATCATCAGATACAATTGTAACAGTTCCACCCCGAGCATGAGCGTTTAGGGCAGGGTTGATGTGGTGGCTGATAACAAGGGTACCTGGATGCGTGCCAAGGTCACTCTCTGTCTGGTCACTGCGCCAAGGTCACTCACCGTCTCAACAAAGGAAATCGGAGTTAGGGAAAGAATGTGGACAGGTAGGAACTGATCACTGGCGATCCGATTTCGGTATTGGGGGGGGGGGGGGTGATTGACAGAATAGATGGCAGCGGAGCTTGCTGCAATAGATGAGTGACAGGTGTTCAGAGTAATTCGTTCCAATAACGACTGAATAGAGCCATCACCCTGAGATCCATTGGTCAGCTCTGATACTGCTTGAGTGTATATAACACTAGACAAAGTTTAATTCAAGCTGGCTGGATGGAGAGGGGATGAGAGCGAGAGAGAGAGAGACTTTAGATAGGATTCCGTTTAGTTCTCTGATTTGATAGAGGAGCGATTGATTGACTGTTATTCAAATGTAAGTGATAGTACATAATCGCTCAATCAGCATACGCTATGTTGAGTCGGGACCAGCCGCTCAAACAAGTGTGTGTGGGCGTTTTGTATTAATAGATAATCTGAACGTGTGTTGTAAGCAGGACACCTTGTGAACGAGGTGTGTCCTGACGAGTCAAGAGAGTGTGTAGATCGACTAGGTGAGATCTAGATGGGTGTGTGATGTGTGTACGGCAATAGAACTGGGTTTTCGATAGTTTGGAATTCCATCAATAGCTACTGCTTAAAATGTCCGCTTTAGTTAATATTTATATTAACATATATATATATATATATATATATATATATATATATATATATATATATATATATAATTACAAATTAATTATAAAATAAATATGGCACCTGCTGTGTGCTATGTCATTTGCAGTGTGTGGTCAGGAATGATGTGGATGAGTGTGATAATGTTATAAGTTAAAATAACCCTAGGGCAAAATGTGGTATCTGCTACACAATATTTTCATATTATTCAACTCATCAGAAAACAAAATAATCTAGTATGAATTAAGTATGCAACAAAATAACGAAACCAAAATAATCAGACCAAAAGATAAAAGATAGGAAGCATTGATAAAATGCATTGAATAGCTACAATCTCCTGTTTACAGATACCCTGTCCGTGGTTACAGCACTAAAGAGCCATACAAATACTGAACTTAATGATTTAAGAGCAGTACTCTGTCAACTATGTCAGCAGTCCGCACTAAAAAGAGTTGTGGTTCCATCCCACTGTAACATCTAAGGCAACGAGGAGGCAGACAGACTGGCAAAAGAAGATGCAAGACTACCATAACCAGATTCTAGTGTGACCTACGAAGAGTCCAAAAGGTTTATTAGGGCCAGATACATGGCCACATGGGAAACAGAACATACTGGCTTAACAAAAAAAAAGGTTGCCTACTACCAGCTGAACAGAAGAGAGCAGGTCGTGGTCTTTAGACTCGGCACAGGCCACAACAGACTGAGGTACCATTTATTCAAAAACTGAAGATAGGTGGCACTTACGAATGCACCTGTGGTACAGGGAAAATGACCGCTGAACATCTGCTGCACAATTGCTCGACATACGAGGACCAGAGAAAGCACATGTGGCCATCACCAGTGGCAACACTAGACAACCTCTATGGCAGTGTCGATAGCCTCAGGATGACAGCTGCTTTCTTCAAAAAAATTCAAGTTGAGGTCTGACAGAGTACACATAAGAAAATGAAGAAGAATATCCATGCGGACAATACTGTTCTCTATTTACATAGATACCAGAACACATGACGTCAGACTGATCAAATGTCAACAAATCAATTATGAAACGAGAATGAAGGTATGATCTCCATTATTATTCATGTATAAACTTATCTTTGTAGATGACTCACCATTACATGACGTGATTAAACAATCAATAGCAGTATTAGGAAGCAGTTAGCTCGACGTGATGGATACGATGTGAAAGCCTAACATCAAAACCAGTTAGTTTAAACATGGAAATGCAACTAGGGCCATTATACTTAAAACAGAAACAGTCCACAAAGCATTTAGTGTAGTATGCGTATTTTGACACAAGAACAATGGATGGACAAAGTCCTTGAATCAAGATGTCAAAAATATGCGAATTGGACGTGATATTTGTTACCCCACTCCACGATCGAACATCAGCTGAGAAATCAAACAACAGCTGATATACACTTTCCATCTAGAGCCTGCTATCGGTGGCATTTGGGGCCGTTGTGCGAGACGTATCAGAGACACGTCACGTCGAGCGAAATGGAATGTAGGAACATATATCAAAGCCACAAACAGAAATAGCAGAGCAACATTGACAGGCTGATGAGTGTGGACACTTAAAAACATGGAAAGATAGAAAACAAATATCAATTAGTAACATATTGTGATATGGACACGTTAAACAAAGATGTGGAAGTAGATTATGGTAACAATTTATGAATTAGATCTGTTAAAACAAAGATCTGAGAGTAGATCATTGTATCATTATGTGAATAAGATCCGTCAAACAAAGATCTGAGAGTAGATCATTGTATCATTATGTGAATAAGATCCGTTAAACAAAGATATGAGAGTAGATCATCTCGGTCGGCCTCATTACAATAGGCTTCGATGTAACAACAATACCAACTGAATACAACATCAAACTATAAAACATATTTAAGGCGTTGCTTGCGGTACAGGAGATACGACATCTGGGGAATTGACATCGTATGCAATGGGTATTTTGATCTCGACAGCAAACGAAATGATTCCCAAGATGTCGCACAAGAAACAAGGCTATATAACAGAAGACAGACACGCATTGAAGAAAGGCAACAATGAAAACAAATTGGAAGTAAGGGGACCAACACAGCATTTAAAAACTGCCCAAGAAAATTTAGAAACGATTTAAGAAAAGTTAAAGAAAGATACATAATGATAACGTGTAAGGATATAGAAAACCTACAGCAACAAAGCAGAGAGAGATGCATTTAAGGCATTAAGAATACTGACAAGGGAATTCCGTCCGGTTCCACATGTCATAAATGACAAAGACGATAACACATTAACAGAAACCAAAGACATACTGAATAGAAGGAGAGAGTACTGCAGAACCATGTATGGAGACAGCACAAAGCGCTCAGTTACAATCCTACCAAAGGATGAGAACGAACATGAACCAGCATTGGAAGAAGTATGCTCTGCAATTAAAAGCATGAAAAAGGGAAAGTCCCCAGGATTCGATGATATCCCAGCAGAGCTAATACAAGCAGGAGGAGAGGCATGTGCTCGAGTCTATCACAAGCTGTGTAAACAGATATGGCACAGTGCAGAGTGGCCAGAAGCATGGAAGAAATCAATTTATATTCCCCTCCCCAAAAAAGGCAACCTGAAGCTGTACACGAACTACCGAACTATCGCGCTGATCAGCCACGCTAGCAAGATATTCTTGCGAATCTTATTAAGAAGGATAGACACAAGGCTTGAATCTGAAATTCACGTAGTCCAGGCAGGTTTTAGGAAAGACGGACCAGGGAACACATATTCAATTAAAGGAATGCTACGATAAATGTAGAGAGTTTAATGTAGGCCTGTACACATGTTTCATTGATTACATCAAGGCATTCGACGGTACACAATCAACATATGTGGAGAATCATGAAGGACATGGGGGTTTCCTTTGCACATAGTCCTTCTAATTGAAACATTATACCAAGATCAAAAGGTCGCTCTCCGAGTTTATGGGCAAACATCAGATTGGTTTGCAGAATGGAGTCTGACAGAAATGTATCCTCTCACCTTATGTGTAAAACACACATGCGGGATGTATAATATGAAATGTTCGAGAAGACGAGAACATTGAAAGTCTCGACCCATTTACGATTGGGAGAATCGTAAATGGGTCGAACCCCACTTACGAGATTCCAGAGTTACAACACGCAGATGACACAGTGATACTATCAAGAAGAGCAGAAGGGCTAGAGCAGCTACTTTCCGCCGTTAATGGACATAGTAAAGATCAAAACCTGTTCATAAACATAAATAAAACAAAGATAATGACCACCGAAAAAACACAAAGTCAGCATACATTGCCAGTGGGTGGTGAAGAAATAGACCAGGTCACACATTTTGAATATCTGGGCTCGAGAATTGACAAAAACGGCGAGTGCTCGAAAGAAATCAGAAGAAGACTAGCCATGGCAATGCAGAGACTGAACATCCTGAAGAAATTATGGCAGAGCCCCAACAACATGATAATGGTGAACGTCTTTAGAGCCTGTGTTTTTCCTGTGGCAGCTTATTGGCTGTGAATCATGGACGATTACACAGACTTCTATACAAAGAATCGAATCCTTCAAGTCAAAATGTTACAGAAAGATCATCAAAATACCCTGGACGGGGAAAAATCAAAAGCAGACATTTTGCCAGAGTTGAGAATAGAGCAGAACTGGTTTATCAATTCCATTTTGGCTAGAAAATTCAAATACTTTGGTCTCATCAAGAGACACAACGGTCTTGAGAGAAAGGTTATGGAAGGTACGGTGTCAGGTAAAAGAGGAAGGAATAGACCAAGAAGACGATGGCACAAATCTATCCAGGAATGCGTGGGTATAATTGTGGCGGACGCAGGAGTTTTGGATATAGAACGAGTTTCTTTCAGACAGACTGTGATGGGAGCGACGTTCTACAAAGGACATGCTACATGATGATGACCTCATTACATGACACGAAGTCTCGATAACTGAGGGACAGAATATGGCATTAGTTATTGGATTACATAATGATACACAAACAACATGACGATGGAATGCCATCTTCTAAGGACTCATTGTCAAACGTATGGAGAAAATAGACGGAAAGGAAATATAACAATCAACACGCATAATTTCATTTCAAGTCAAAAATATACATAAATACATAAATACATACATACATACACAAATACATATATTCCCACTCACGCACACACATACATACATACATACAGGCAAACATATTTACATAAAGGCATACAGACATACATACATACACACATACATACATACATACACAAACACACACACGCATACATACATACATACATGCATACATACATGCATAGATAAATACATGCATACATACATAAAGGCATACAGACATACATACATACATACATACATACACAAACACACATACATTGATACATACATGGATACATAAATACATGCATGCATGCATACATACATACATACATACATACATACATGCATGCATGCATGCATACCCGCACGCACACACACCTACATATATACATGCATACACACATGCAATACACACATGCAATACACACACATAAACACACAAACACACACACACACATAATTACATATACTCATCTACACAACACCTCCCTGCCGCACTAATATATCGAATCATAACACCATTCATTATTTCTGAGCAGCCATGCCTTAAAAACGTCCAGCTTACTTTTCTCCTTGTCCTGTGATTGTCCATCTGAAATGATGATGACAACGTTAGCTGCGTCAGGTCGACCACCATTGCTTGCACTGAAGATATCTGTACTGATGATGTTGTCTAAGGCGTTTCCAGTTTCCGTGTTCTGTCTCAATGCTGTAACCTGTTGCACAGCCTGCAAACATACGATCAATGATCATCATATACACATATATATGTAGTGTATATCTTATCTTATCAATATATATATATATATATATATCTACATATTTATCTATATATATATATATATTTCTATTTATATATATATATATATATATATATATATCTGTCTGTATTTGTATGTCTGTTTGTCTGTATAAATATATATATATATATATGTGTGTGTGTGTGTGTATCCATCTGTCTACATATACACGCTGCATAAGGCAGAACCCAATGGCTTTCAATAATAGATTGTCTGAGGCTATGTCATTAATTCTAATGATTTCCTTCTTTGTCTGTCTCTTGACCCGTCATTCTTTGGTTCATAGTCGTCAATGTTTGTTTGTTTTAAATTGTTTCCAGCCAATGTCAAAGAATTATTTAAGAAACTTTTTTTTTCAAATGCATAATGCCTGTATTATAGTTTTGTTTTTATCTTTCAGCTTTCACATTCTTGTATTAATATTGTTATTGCCTAAGAGTTGAACAGTCTCTTCTTTTTCTTTGCGTTCGGTTTCGTATGCTCGTTTTATGCCAGTAGATGGGCTGCCTCCATAAGTGACACGCCAGTCGTTGGTCCTCAATGGTTCCCTACAGTTTGTCTTGTATGTTTCTCTCCTCGGGCCAGGTCTTCTCACGGGAGTCTTGGTGTAGTGGACATGTTTGCAGGATGTGTTCTGGAGTCTGGGGTCCTCTCTTACATGTACACTGGGCAGTCTGTGCTGCTTTAATGTTTGGCATGTGTGCATTTAGTCTGCAATGACCTGTTCTCAGGCGAAAAATCATGGTATACTGTTTCCTATTCAGTCTATTGATTGGGTCATGTGGGTATTTACTGTTTGTTCTCTCTATACACTGTTGTTTGTATTTTTTTGGATGTTTGCCTTGACTTTTGGCACTGACACTGGGTGGGTGAATTGTTCTCTTTGTCTTTCTGCCCTGGCCATTCATTCCCAGGTATGCCGCAGTGAGCTGGAATCCACTGGAGGGTGATTGTATTGTGGCCTGAGAGTTTATTTAGCTGGCATATCAGTTCCCTTTCCATACTATTTCGTGGTTATGTATGTGTGGCCTGCAACATTTCCATGCAGTCGCACAAAAAAACTATTCTGTTATCCTTTAACCCCTTTTCATCCAATAGTTTGACTGCTTCAATTATTGCCTGTTGCTTTGTTCTTAGATTTGTCGAGGACTTCCCGGCAGCACTTGCTTTTTCTAATACGGTTCCATCCTGTAGAAATATGACGAGTCCTGCCCTTCCTTTCCTCAATGCTGCCTCTGATGATCCTTCTGTGTAGACGTGCATCCACGTGGGTTGAGGTTAGGCGTCTCCAATATGCTTTAGGGTTTTTTCTCTCAATGCATGGTCTGATTCCTCCACCTTTCTATCGATACCTGGTATTTTCGCTTCCACCGTGAAGTTGGTCTGTTGGTCTGTATTTTCATATACTTGTATCATTTCCCATGTTGTTGGACATTTTGATATGATGTCACTGTTCCTGGCTGAAAGGGCTTTTGATAGATGATTGAAGCTTGTTCTTTTTATGCGGTTTTGTGTTAATTCATTGACCTTTCTTGGATTGGATGTTTATTCATACGCATGTATTTTTCTGTCAGGTTTAGTATGTTTCCTTCTCTGCGCTCACCGAGGCTCTGGAGGCCTGCTACCGCTTGGAGTTCTCTGATTGGGATGCTTCGCAGACCTCCGGTAATAATTCTGAGTCCGGTATTCTGTGCCTTGTCTAGTTTCTCTAGGTTGGTCTTTGCCGCTGTTGCATAGGCACCCATGCCATATTCCAGTTTTGGTCGTACGTATCCAGTGTAGACATGTCTGACTGTATTTGCATCTGCGCCCCAGTTTGTACCTGCCATTTTTTCATCAGCCTTAGTCTGAGTGTGGCCTTCTTTTGATTATCATCTATGTGTAGGCCTCATGTTAATCTTTTGTCATATCTCATTTCTAGGTATGTAGGATTGTTTTCTCTAGGAAGTAGGCTATTTTCTAAAAATAGGTTGACCTGCTCTGGCTTTGTAGAGAACGAGAAGATTGTTGAGAGGGTCTTACTTTTGTTTATCGTGACACCCCATGAGTCTGCCCATTTCTTTACTCCATTAATTGCTTCCTGCATTCTTGCTTTTGCGGTTCCAATGTTTTCTGCCTGGGTCCATATGGCCAGGTCATCCGCATGGAGTGCCTTGTGGATGTGTGGTCTGAACTGTTTTCGCAGATCATTAATGAAGAGGATAAACAAGGTAGGGGATAGTTATCCTCCCTGGGGAAACCCCTCATGCAGTTTGACCATTTTGCTCCTGTGTTCTTCCAGCCTGACTCTCGCGCATCGTGAGTGGAAGTAGGCTTTGATTCAGTCAAGCATGTTCCCCCTTTTTCCGCAGCCCGCTAATTTTAGCATTAGTCCTTTCTTCCAGACTTGGTCAAAAGCTTTAGTCAGACCAGAAGAAGGTGGCCAATAGTCTGCATTTTCTCTGAAAGGCATTTTCGATTTCCTTTGTCAGATAAGCAGTCTGGTCGTCGGTACTCCTGTATTTTCTATAGCCAGACTGGCACTCGTCCAGGATTTTGTTTTTCTCAAGGAAAGTTAGCATCCTTTTGTCCACTAGCCTTTCCATTGTCTTTCCCAGACAGGTAAGGAGACTGATTGGACGGTAGCTTGTTTTGTTTTCTTTTGGTTTTCCCTTCTTGAGGATTGGAATTATTTCTGCCTCCTTCCATTCTTTTGGGAACAATCCTTGAGGATTGGTATTGTTTCTCCCTCCTTCCATTCTTTTGGGAACAATCCTTAAGTCCACGATTGGTTTATCATGTCCAGGAATCGATGTCTGCCTATTGGTCCAAAGTGTGAAATCATTTCATTTGTTATTGCGTCGGGCACATGTGCCTTTTTCATCTTAAGTTTTCCATTTGTGCCCAATTCAATTATTGGATACTGAAAAGCTTGTTTATTTCATCCTCTCTGTTTTCTTTACTTGTCCTTCTATTTTTTAGTTCATTTTCCACCTCTTTAACTCTTACCTTGGGCATGTTTATTTTAGTGTCTTCTGTAAAACCCGCGGCAAGGAGATTGGCTGCTTGTTTTACTGTATATGTCTCGCCACTTTCTTCACGTTTTCCTGTATATGTCTGGCCATTCTCTTCAAGT
The DNA here is from genome assembly GCA_036924085.1 of Ariolimax columbianus. Taxonomy (NCBI): domain Eukaryota; kingdom Metazoa; phylum Mollusca; class Gastropoda; order Stylommatophora; family Arionidae; genus Ariolimax; species Ariolimax columbianus. Next base: position 162,084,765 of record JAVGWX010000002.1, read on the forward strand.
TTTCCTGTATATGTCTCGCCCCTCTCTTCAAGTTTTCCTGTATATGTCTGGCCCCTCTCTTCAAGTTTTCCTGTATATGTCTGGCCACTCTCTTCAAGTTTTCCTGTATATGTCTCTCCACTCTCTTCAAGTTTTCCTGTATATGTCTCGCCACTCTCTTCAAGTTTCCCTGTATATGTCTGGTCACTCTCATCAAGTTTTCCTGTATATGTCTGGCCACTTTCTTCACGTTTTCCTGTTTATGTCTGGCCACTCTCTTGAAGTACCGTTTTTGTATGGCTTATGGTGTTCTCCTCATTTAGGCTCCTCACCAGACTCCAAAGTTTTGTTGTGTCTTTCTCCATATTGAGGAATGAGGTTTTGTCATGCCAACCTTTTCTGACACACGCGAGTTTTTCCTTCTTGTATATAGCTTGATGTTTGTTGTGTTCTGAGATGTTAAAGTCTGATGGATCTTGCTCCATAGAGTTTCATTCTTTAGTAGCCCTGTCATGCAGTTTCTGTAGCTCCCTGGTCCGGAAAGGTTTATATTTCTGTCTTCTGTCTCGTGGTTTTGATTTTTCCCCTGCCTCTGTGATGATGTTTGTAAGTGTTCGTCATACATTGATTGATGCGAAGGGTGTTTTTAATTTGTCTTCAGTTAAGTGCTTGTAGAGGTTCCAGTCTGCTCTTTTATAAATCAGCTGGCTGTCTTCTTTCTGTTTATGGGTAGTTCTAAATCTGCTATTGTGATCATGACTGGTCTATGATCACTACCTCCAAGCTGCCTCAATACCTCTCTTTTTGTGCGAGTCTGGATGTTCTCAGTTGTCATTGCCAGGTCAGGCGTGATCTCTGTTCTCCAGCAGCATCTTGGGTAAAAGGTTCGCTCTGTGTCTCTTTCGTTTATTAGAAATAACATTTTCTACCATCCAATCGTCCACCTCCTCTCCTCTTGTATCCATGCTGTTGTAGCCCGAACTTGGAAAGTGGCTGTTGAAGTCCCCGAGAAATATATGATTTTTATCAGCTAGTAGAATGCTATCTAGCTCCAGGTGTTTGCTATTGGGACAGTAATACTTTGTAATTTGTAGTGGTTCTGGGAGGATATGTATTTTGATTGTCAGATGTTCAGAACCATTGATGCTGCTAGAGGTTTCTGTGGGGGCTATGGAGTTTACTACTAATGTGATGATACCTCCTTGTGACCCTCTCTGTCCAACCTGTGTGTTTCATATCCCTTAATACGGGGACGGCGTGGCCTAGTGGATAAGTGGCACAGCTCACAATCCGAAGGTGCTGGGTTCGATCCCCATCACAGCACCGGCCGTTACCCCGGGGAAGCAAACCCTTAGAAAATGCAGGAGGAAGCAGACCCTTACATACAATGCATGCTGAAGTCGGATGCATTGGGCCGACAGGCGCAAAATAAAAACCACAGTGCAACGCAAACCGCCTTGGGGATTAGAGAAATAAGGCGAACGCAAAAAAAATAAAAATATATATCCCTTAATACCAAAGCGTCTATCGCCATTTATATGTTTTTCCTGTATGCACACGACATATATCTTTGCTCATACAGGAAATTGTGCAGTTCTAGCTTCTTCCCCATCACCTCATCTGCGTTCCATTGTGCAATCTTTAGAATGTTGTGTAGTTCAGTATCTTTACTCTGCTTAATCCTGGTACACCGATACGCAGAGCTGTCATCAGTAGCTTCTGGTGGATCCCTTCGAGACGTGGGATCCAGCGCTGCCTCTGCCTGGTGACAGTCCATGGAGGCATCCCCTTATCTTGTGATGTACCGGCGCTGTCTCCACCTGGTGGCAGTCCACGGGGGCAGCCCCATATCTTGTGATGTACCGGCGCTGCCTCCGCCTGGTGGCAGTCCACGGAGGCAGCCCCATAGCTTGTGATATATCTGAGCATACTCATTAACCGTATATGCATACATGTCCTTTTCCATTTTTGAGTACCCACGCCATTCTGGCCGGCATGTTCCGTCTACGGTGGGGGAAGTTTTGAAGTATTCATATCCATGTCCCGGATCATCCAAACACTGTCTACGGACTTCAGTTGCTTTTCTGTAAACCAGGGTAGCTCCCTGGATGGGGATGGGTCATGTCCACGCGCCTTTGTGCCATCATCGGTGACCAGTCTGAGTTTGATGTATTTTAGCAATGGTATTGACGTCCAAATATGTGTTAATTGATTAGACGCACATTATGTGTCATAGCCGTTATGTGTCATATGGCCGGAAGCTAATAAAAGTGGCAACATATGGCTTCAAGAGTAGAACAATAGTGGGTAAAATCAACCAAACATTACAATTGTTCACGTCTAGACACTTAATAACCGCATAAACGATGTAAGAATGATTGGGACATGATATATCAAATGTATGAGCTATGCGTGGATCCCAAGATTTTTTGCGCGGATTCAAAGAACTGATATAGGTGGATTCCAGAAACTGATATACGTGGATTCCAAGAACTGATATACGTGGATTCCAAGAACTGATATACAGGGATTCCAAGAACTGATATACAGGGATTCCAAGAACTGATATACGTGGATTCCAAGAACTAATATAAGTGGATTATAAGAACTCATTAACGAGTATCGACAGTCATGAGTCGCCCAAACAAAGGACTGGACAAGAACGGACTGAAAGTTTTGTTTCAACAGCCCCATATCATGTCACCATTTCCCGTACCATTGATTGTATCAGTGTAGATGATTTTGTCGGCTCTGTGTTGTACATACGTGTATGTCATTGTACAATATTATCCAGTCAAATTGACATTTTGCGTTTAACCATTTGAAGGATGCCCGTGCATCATATTCTTTTGAGTAAATAGTTGAAAAGCTATTACCCTTCGCATTGTTGTATCAGAAATGTTTGACTATTACCCTTCGCATTGTTGTATCAGAAATGTTTGACTATTACCCTTCGCATTGTTGTATCAGAAATGTTTGACTATTACCCTTCGCATTGTTGTATCAGAAATATTTGACTATTACCCTTCGCATTGTTGTATCATAAATGTTTGGCTATTCCTTTCGCATTGTTGTATCATAAATGTTTGATTATTCCTTTCGCATTGTTGTATCATAAATGTTTGACTATTCCTTTCGCATTGTTGTATCATAAATGTTTGACTATTCCTTTCGCATTGTTGTATCATAAATGTTTGACTATTCCTTTCGCATTGTTGTATCATAAATGTTTGACTATTCCTTTCGCATTGTTGTATCATAAATGTTTGACTATTACCCTTCGCATTGTTGTATCATAAATGTTTGACTATTCCTTTCGCATTGTTGTATCATAAATGTTTGACTATTCCTTTCGCATTGTTGTATCATAAATGTTTGACTATTACCCTTCGCATTGTTGTATCATAAATGTTTGACTATTCCTTTCGCATTGTTGTATCAGAAATGTTTGACTATTCCTTTCGCATCCCTTCAATCCTAGGACCCACGTTTAATGCAATTGCATTCGCAGGAGAATTGAAATGTTCTACCGTGTGCATCGGGAAGACGCAGAACTTCACATCTGCGTACATGTAGCTTACAATAACTGATTTTCAGACATACTTGAATTATGGCAGTGGAGATCTTGTGTCTTTAACACACTGTTTTCTTAGACATTCTCGCTTTGTGGCAGCAGACATTCTCCAACCTTGAACATGTAGTATTTTTTGAGTGGTCATATTTTACATTTAAAATACATTACAACAATGTTTTAATGGTAACCTATAGATAGTAAACACGTGAACGTCCAAATAACCGATAAGAGTCAAACAGAATACCTGAGTAATGTCTTCCTTTTTGCTGTACGTGTTGAATCCGAACTCAGAGCGGTAATCTGTGCTGAAGGTGGATAAAGCCCATAGCACATCGTTTTGTCCAAACGACACCGAATCGACTAAACCAGCGATAAAGTTCTTAGCTTTGCCAATCCCGGCTTGAGCTATGCTGTTTGAGGTGTCAAATAAAATGAACACATCGACCTTTGTATTATTTCTGCAAATTTGTCCTGTAGATAAAGCAGATAAGAATTGTACGTCATGCGCGCTTGTTAATAATATACATCACAGTTAGTAGATTCTAAAATGTTAGAAACAACGATCCCAAAAAGATGTATACTTCCAGCTATAAGCACTAATATAACGTCAACATGAAAATACCATACCAGATTATACAAGACTCTTTTAGCTGAGGCACACATCATATGGTTGTTGTTAGTGTGGCACATATCATATGGTTGTTGTTAGTGTGGCACATAGCATATGGTTGTTGTTAGTGTGGCACATAGCATATGGTTGTTGTTAGTGAGGCACATAGCATATGGTTGTTGTTAGTGTGGCACATAGCATATGGTTGTTGTTAGTGTGGCACATAGCATATGGTTGTTGTTAGTGTGGCACATAGCATATGCTTGTTGTTAGTGTGGCACATAGCCTGTGATTTGTGTTAGTGTGGCACATACCATATGCTTGTTGTTAGTGGGGCACATAGCAAATGATTGTTTTCAGTGGGACACATAGCATAGGGTTGATGCAGTTGTGGCTCAGAACGTATATATGGTGTAGCTGTGGAACTCTCCGAGTATCTATGCAAACATCGGAATGATTCGCAGTAAAAAAGGGAGCAAGACAGGGATGTGTCTTCTCACGTTGTCTATATAACATATATGCGTAAGGTAAAATGAGAAATGTTAGAGAAGACGAGAACATTGATCGTGTTGATACATTTACGGTTGGCGGTTATAAGATTCCAGAGTAACGATAGGCAGACGACACAGAGTACTATCAACTGAAAGAATATGAAACAAAATGTAAAAGTTGATTAAAGTTGAGTTTAATAAAAATTTTAAAATGGGTATGGTCAGATACCGCACCGAGACGAGAACACAAACAAAACCTACGTTACGACCAATAGGCCTTCACCAGGGACAACAATACTGAACTAACAAACCAATATATAAGGAAAACATTGTCAACTTATCTGATCACGGACCCAGTCTGTCTAAGCGACCGGTTGGGCCAGATGCTGACTGGAAATAAAACGGAGCTGTTATACACAAGGTGTCCAGGAGAGCGTAAGAAGTGTAGGGGAATACGCCGCATAAGCCAATGGTGGCCAATAGTGATCCAGGTAGGAGAACAAAGAGAAAGTGATATAAGCCTGGAGGGTGTGAGATTAATATAGGAGAAGGGGGGGGGGCGAGAACTGATAAACGAAATGGGGGGGGGGAGAGGAAGACAAATAGATGGGGGCAGTGTGAGGGTTTAAGAAAAAATATGGAAGATATTAATGCCATGCGGTTGGAGACAACCCATGCTGGAGATAAGTCTATTCTCAAGGGCGAATCAATGACGATCGTCAGAGAAACAAGAAACTAGACCAGTGACACTAACGTCAGCATTACCCCGGTGTCAGAGAAGAATTAAACTAGACCAGTGACACTAACGTCAGCCTTACCCCGGTGTCAGAGAAGCAAGAAACTAGACCAGTGACACTAACGTCAGCTTTACCCCGGTGTCAGAGAAGCAAGAAACTAGACCAGTGACGCTAACGTCAGCCTTACCCCAGTGTCAGAGAAGCAAGAAACTAGACCAGTGACACTAACGTCAGCCTTACCCTGGTGTCAGAGAAGCAAGAAACTAGACCAGTGACACTAACGTCAGCTTTACCCCGGTGCTCAGGACCATTGAAGTTGCTGGCAGTTGGGGAACTAGTGCGGATATGAATATCCTTGAGGTGTTGGCAAAAACGCTCACGCAGTTCCATACCAGTTTCCCCAGTGTATGTCATACCACACTGGCAGCAAATGATAGAATATATAAAGTTACGGAAATTGCACGTGAATCCCTTTCTGATGAAGAATTCTGCTCTAGGAAGAGTGATGGAGCGAGAAAGAATGACATGAGGGCAGGTAACACAGCCACGTACATTTGTGCACGGCCTTATGCCTGGGAGGCTATGATGGCTGTTGTGTAGGCGACTACTGACCAGCAATTCCCTCAGGGTCCTGTCCCGTTTTAGGTGATTACTGACCGGCAAGTCCATCAGGTTCCTGTCTCGTTTTAGGTGATTACTGACCAGCAAGTCCCTCAGGTTTCTCTCCCGTTTGTAGCTGACTACTGACCAGCAAGTCCCTCAGGTTCCTGTCCCGTTTGTAGGCGACTACTGACCAGCAAGTGCATCAGGTTCCTGTCCCGTTTGTAGGCGACTACTGACCAGCAAGTCTTTCATGTTTCTGTCCCGTTTGTAGGCGACTACTGACCAGCAAGTGCCTCAGGTTCTTGTCCCGTTTGTAGGCGATAAGGGGAGGATCGGGATCAACTTGACGAGTGGTAGGATCAGAGTGACGAATAGGGAGATGGCGGAATAAGATATCACAGACAGAGGCGCAATGAGGGTGATAAGTGAGGACGAGTTTCACGCGATCGGAGGGAGAAAATAGAGTGGGAGTGAGGGAGTATTGACGGGAGATAGGAAGAACCCGCTGACGGGTGGAGGAGAGAGTGGTCTCACGGTAGAGTCGCTTGCGGAAAAAGTCAAGCATCTCGTAGGCCCTGAGAAGGAAGTTGTCATCCTGACATAGGCGTCGGAGGTGGAGGAGTTGGGAATAATGAAGCAAATCGCGGCAGGATTGAGGATGGGAGGAAGTGTAGAGGAGGTAGCTGTGGGCGTCAGTGGGTTTGTAGTAGATAGTGGTGTAGAGACTGCAGATGAGACAGTGATGTCCAGAAAGTGGAAAGACGTAATGTAAATGCCAGACTTGAACTTGATAGAGGGATGGAAGTCATTGACAAAGACGATAACGTTTAGAAGATCCTTCTCAGACATGTCAGACGTGAATTTCATCGAGGGATGGACGTCATTGATAAAGTCGATCAAGTTTAGGTGATCCTTCTCAGACATGTCAGACGTGAACTTGATCGAGGGATGGAAGTCATTCACAAAGTCGATAAAGTTTAGGTGATCCTTCTCAGACATGTCAGACGTGAACTTGATCGAGGGATGGAAGTCATTTTACAAAGTCGATAAAGTTTAAAAGATCCTTCTCAGACATGCCAGACGTGAACTTGATAGAGGGATGGAAGTCATTGACAAAGTCGATAACGTTTAGGAGATCCTTCTCCGACATGTCAGTAATGCCAATCCCATCGTCGATATATCGATAATATATCAAAAGAAAAGGGCCCTGGAACTGATACCAGATCAAGTATTCCAGGTAACCCGTGAACAGACAATCGTAGCTGAGTCCCATTCTGGTGCCCAGAGCTACGCCACTGATCTGGTCAAAGAACTGGCCACTGAGCTCAAAAGTATTTAGAGTAAGGACGAGTTCTGCAAGACTGACGATGGCAGACGTAGAGATGGATGGGTTAACCGTTCGGTCAAGGAAGAAACGGTGGACTAATAAGCCGTAGGAGTGAAGGATGGAGGTGTACAGTGAACATGCATCAAGTTGGAAGAGACGATAGATTTGGTCGGGGGAGAGGACAATGGTACAGATAGTGGTTAAGGCGTGGTTAGTATCCTTGAGAAATGTGGGAAGATTCTCCACCATAGGCTGGAAGATACTGTCCAGGAAGTCCGATACCAGTTCGGTGGGACAGGAACAGGCAGAGCCAATAGGGCGGCCTGTGTTGTCGGACTTATGCATCTCAGGCAGCATATAGAAAGAAGGCATACCCAGACAACTGTCAAAGATACAGAGGTTCGTAGCGCTCTTCGGAAGGAGATGCCGTTTGGTCATATCAAGGATGGTGGTAGAGGCCTTCTTGTTGAAGCGGACAGTGGCATCATCGGCGTGCGGTTTATAGAAATAAGGATCAGACAGACGTAGACTGCCCTCCTGAACATATCAATCCTTGTGCCAATCCACCACTGCTCCCCCCTTATCAGCAGGTTTAATCGCGAGATCCCTACGCCGACTAAGGCTAGCCAGAGCAGGAGCCTAGGTATGAGTAATATTCGAGTATCGCAGGCGCCGAGGGCAGAGGGCCTTGATATCGTGAAGAGTAGTTTTAATATAGAGGTCTAAGGCACGGGATGGGCCAGCGGGAGGGGGCCTTGATATCGTGAAGAGTAGTTTTAATATAGAGGACTAAGGCACGGGATCGGCCAGGAGGAGGGGGCCTTGCTATCGTGAAGAGTAGTTTTAATATAGAGCTCGAAGGCACGGGATGGGCCAGGCGCATGGGGCCTTGATATCGTGAAGAGTAGTTTTAATATAAAGGACTAAGGCATGGGATCGGCCAGGAGAAGGGGTCCAATCAGATTTACTATCAAGAAGTGCATAAATACTAGAGCAGTTAAATGTCAGCTGTAAATGGGAACAATAAAGATGAAAACCTATTTATAAACACAAACAAAACAAAAATTATGACCACCGAGAAAACAAGATATCAACATACATTTGCAGTAAGAGGTGAGGAAATAGTTCGGTCACGCATTTTGAATATCGGGGCTCCAGAATTGACAAAAATAGTGAATGCTCGAAAGAAATCAGAAGAAGACTATCCAAGGCAATGCAGAGATCGAACAGACTGAAGAAATTATGGCAGAGCACCGACAAAAGTGAAAGTTTTGAGAGCCTATGTTTTGTCTGTGGCAGCTTATGGTGGCGAATTATGGACGATTACTAAAACTTCTAGTCAAAGATTCGACTCCTTCAAGTAAAAATGTCAGAGAACGATCACCAGAATACCGTGGACGAAGAAAAAGACAAATATAGGCATTCGGCAAGATTTAAACATAGAGGAGATTTGATTAATCAATTCCATTATGGCCAGAAAATGTAAATACGTTGGTCCCATCAAGAGACGCAACAGTCTTGGCAGAACAGTGATGGAAGGTTTGGTCCCAGGAAAAAGAGGTAGAGCTAGATCAAGAAGACGATGGCACCAATATATCCAGGAATTTCTGGGTATGACAGTGGCGGAGGCTGAAGATTTGGACAGAAAATGAGTTTCTTTAAGACAGATTGTTGTGGGAACGACGGTCTATACAAAACATGCTACAAGATGACGAAAATTAAGTCTGAATTGTTTCATTTCTTGCAAAGACATGTCTCTTAAAATTATGTATCAATAAAGGTACTCAACACGTGTGGCTTTCTCAATTTCTTATCTTGGTTTTACTGATATTCAGGAATATATTTTTGGTTTCACTGTGTTGTTTTGCCTACATGATCATATACGTTTACTTGCCAAAATAAAATCACTTTGAGTGTATTATAACAACATATAGCACATGATCTGCACGGTTCACACTTATGCAATTACATATATACTGTTTCAATATAAAAAATATATGGGTAAAGTGCCTCTATATAAAATACAAAAAAATCGTTTTATATATATATATATATATATATATATATATATATATATACATATATATATATATATATATATATATATATATATATATATATATATGTGTTGTGCTCAATATTGAAAACACACAAGTATACTCTAACAATATATACACCATCCAAATATAATCTAACAATATAGAAAGCACACAATTATACACTAACAATAAAGAAACGACACAAGTATACTATAACAATATATAAAGCACTGAAGTATACTCTAAAAATATAGAAACCACACAAGTATACTTTAATAATATTGAAAACACGAAAGTATATTCTAACAAAATAGAAACCACACAAGTATACTCTAACAATATAGAAACCACGCAAGTATACTCTAACCTCTTTTTCCTGGGACCAAACCTTCCATCACTGTTCTGCCGAGACTGTTGCGTCTCTTGATGGGACCAACGTATTTACATTTTCTGGCCATAATGGAATTGATTAATCAAATCTCCTCTATGTTTAAATCTTGCCGAATGCCTATATTTGTCTTTTTCTCCGTCCACGGTATTCTGGTGATCGTTCTCTGACATTTTTACTTGAAGGAGTCGAATCTTTTACCAGAAGTTTTAGTAATCGTCCATAATTCGCCACCATAAGCTGCCACAGACAAAACATAGGCTCTCAAAACTTTCACTTTTGTCGTTTTGTTGGTGCTCTGCCATAATTTCTTCAGTCTGTTCGATCTCTGCATTACCATGGATAGTCTTCTTCTGTATGATGGCTTGAAACGTGTTATTCTAGTTACTGCGCATTTCGTCATTTAGAGGCATGCCAGATTAACACGCTGTGTTTGATGGTCGGCAGCCATACAGAAGAGTATCCATAGTAATACTATAATATCTCCAGTGCTTAGCAGGTGATGAATCAGCAAGATATTTACGTTATTCGTCGATTGTATCGTGGTTGTGCTGACAGTTTATTGTGACTTGGAAGGCACGCGTGGTCGTTTTCCAATGCTACCCATACAGCATCGTGACACTTCAATGAAAATGGCGGAGACAATCGACCACAAAACCGAGTAGAGGAGACTCGTTAGCCCCGCATGCAACTCTTCTAGGAAGAGGAAAACTCTGAAAACAAACTGATTGGAACAGACTTGTTAGCATCGCAGACAACTCTTCTAGGAAGAGGAAAACTCTGAAGACAAATCACACATAAGAGTTATCGCGGAAGCTATGAGATTGTGATCTGACGTTGATGTCTCCAGCAGATGGCGCCAAGGAAGGTGGACGCAGAAGGAGAGAAATGGGAGACAAGAGGAGAGAGAGAAAGAAAAGATCCGAACAGAGGAAATGTTGCAGGAAATCATAAAGCCGTACTTTAGAAGGCATATGAAGAATCGCATCATTACGAATGAATAGCATATTTGAGCTCTAAAACATCCCGGGCTTGACATGGATCTATTGTCCTGGTCATGATGGTCCTCGTAGCAATGAAATAGCTGACCTCTTTGCTTCACAAGTTCACATCATGTCACGCTAGTAATGGATATAAGTTGACATTTTTAAATCAATCAACGACTGTCTGTTGGATGAGGACATCGACATTTTCAACAATCCACGTTCAGCAACTTTTCAGAGTCAAACCAGGGTTGAGCGGAGTAGTACGCAAGACAATGTATAACCAGCTAGCTACAACGGCCATCAGCATCCATGCTCTACACCATTTGCGGAGAAAGATTGAGTCCGACGTGCAGCGACGTCGATTCGTAGACACATACACATAACAGTATAAGGTCGTCCATCCTAAATACAAACCAATGCAATGTTATGGCATGACATTCAGGAAGGGACTTAGAGGTTGATACAATGAGGACGTGACATTCAGGAAGGGACATTGAGGGTGATATCAATGCGGACATGACATTCAGGAAGGGACATTGAGGGTGATACCAATGAGAACATGGCATTCAGGAAGGGGCATTGAGGGTGATACCAGAGAACACGATCAACGTTATTAAAGACAGAACAGTCACACAGCTTTAACGGAAATGAAAGAAATGCTACAGCTACAAATGCAATTAGTGTCAGCGTTGACTTTTGGTACATCATATCTGGCCGGAGTACTGAACGGGACGTATATGAGTGAGACCACCGACATTAGTCGCTGGACAAGGCGAGCTATGAACGTTTCCACATTCGAGTCGACAGTTCCAGCTACTTGAACTTGATTTTGTTTTCTTTGGCGATGTCTGTGTCGGCTGGCGGTGATCAGCAATTTCAGAACCGGTGTTTGATATATATATAATGCAACTGTCTAAGTTAAACAAAGCATTGCTACGCCACTGAACCAATGGTGAGGTTACATGTTTCGTGCACAGTTTACCAAAGTTATCTTCAAGTTATTCAAGCAAGGGCGGATCAACAACGCCAGTAAGTGTGCTACGATATTGGAGAAGTTAGATACGTCAATGATCAATGAGTGCACTGTCGATGAGACCAGAGATGTTTTCACACAGCAGACAATCACTGTCGATGAAACCGGAGATGTGTTCGCACAGCAGATAATCACTGTCGATGAAACAAATGATGTGTTCACATAGCAGACAATCAATGTCGATGAAACCAAAGATATGTTCACATAGCAGACAATCACTGTCGATTAAGCCAGATATGTGTTCGAATAGCAGACAATCACTGTCGATGAAACAAATGATGTGTTCACATAGCAGACAATCAATGTCGATGAAACCAATGACGTGTTCACATAGCTGACAATCACTGTCGATGAGACCAATGATGTGTTCACATAGCAGACAATCACTGTCGATGAAACCAATGATGTGTTCACATAGCTGACAACCAACAACTGTGTTGCCGCCTCGTCGTTCGCTCCTCAGAAGATTTTCTTCAATTTCCGAAAAATCCTCAAGTGACGTCATTATCTTGTTCCAGAAAGGTCGTAACGGTCTGCTGAACGGAAGGCTGTGATGTGGCTTGCAACATCAGGATGTAAAAACAATTGATAGGGAACAACATTGCGAATAAATAAATTCACGATTTCATAAAAGCTAAGTATAGTATTCTCTTTCATTCTTGACTGTCGATAACATAATGCCACCTGGAGTGGTCATTCATGACTGACTCTACGAAAAAGCCACATAAATTGGTCATTCATGACTGACTTTACGATAAGGCACTTGGAGTGGTCATTCTCTACAGAGTTTTTAGTTTTCATTTTAATTAAAGCGTTGTCTTTTCAATGCTCTGTGTTTTAACGGTTTCTTATCTATTGGTTTAAGTTGGCACACATCATTTGGATCTGTCATGATGTGAAAGAAGATAAATGAGTAGCAAGTATTCTTACGAAAAGAAGACACAATTGTTCCGGTATGAAAACATTGGAATGAAATAACAAACGCTGACACTTACAGATTCATCAGTTCGTTCATTTTCTGAGGTGTACTGATGGGAAGACTGGCAATGTGAAGAAAGATGTGGCAAATGGAACATAAATACTGGATTATTAAACGAAATGCTGACTTCAAAATGTACAGATCAACCTGTGGTGAACTAAACTGTCTCACACACAGGATTGTGAATGAACTTCAAGGATTATATAAATGTTGGACCAGTGGAAAGACATAAGTCAAGACGACTGGATGTAACACAGGATGCAGGCACTCTGGACTCACCTCCCTTGATTTCAGGAGTCGCATGAAACCCAGTGGATGTTGTTTATCTCGATTTTCAAAGGCCTTTGACAGAGTACCTCAACAAAGATTATTTCGGAAGTTAAAATTATATAGACTACGAAATGGATTGAAAATGTGTTGAAAGGAAGAAGACAGAAAGTGGGCATAAATAAGGAGTACTCTGAGTAGTGTTAAGTAAAATGTGGAGAGGCACAGGCTCGGTTTCGGGACATATTTTGTTCTTGATATATATACACGATTTGGAGATTGATATGGGAACCCTGATTGCACAATTCGCTGATATCACAAAACTATGCAGCAGTGTCTCATCTAATGCAACAGTGGATATATTGAGGTCGGATTAGATGAAATTCAAGAATGGTCTGTACGCTGGCAAATGGATTTAAATGTAGATAAATGTACAGACATTCACATTAGTAGATCCAATATGGACCATAATTACACAATGGGTGAGAACAATATTAGAAAGAGAGATAAGGAAAGGGACACATGGGTTATAATAGATTATATAGGTAAAATGAGCGAGCAGGTCCAAGTAGCAGTGAAAATGGCAAATGCAATGTTAGGTATGATACAAAGAAATATTAAACATAGGAGCAAAACAGTGAAAATCAAACTGTACAAAACATTAGTTAGACCTAGATTGGAGTACTGTGTCTAGGTGTGGAGTCCTTATCGTAGAGGAGATATAAACATGCTTGAAAGGATACAAAAAAGAGCGACAAAGCTGATGGTGGGATTCCAGAATTACAGTTATGAGGAAAGGCTCAGGAAAACCAGCCTACAGTGTTAAGAAATGATACAAATTCGAGATTACGTAATACAGGTTTTTAAGATAATAAAAGGAACGGATAAATTACACTATAACAATATTTTTTTTCAAAGTACAAATACCCACAAGAACATGGGGACATAGCTACAAATTAACTAAATAAATATCCAGATTAGATATTAGGAAATATTGTTTTACTCACAGAGTGGTGAATGCGTGGAATACATTGCCACAGGAAGTAGTGTAGGTAGGGACAAATATTGCATTTAAGAATAGATTGGATGCGCGTTGACTTTAAAGCAAGGTAAGGTAAATGAAAATGGTTGTATACAGACTCTGAAACGTTTTCTAAACCAGTATAAAGAAGTTAAGTTAATCTAAATTCGGGCTGCATGTTATGTAAATGTGTGCTTTATACTGAATTTTCTAAAGGTTTGCTTCTCCAGGGCAACGGCCAGTGCTGTGATGGGGATCGAACACAGAACCATTGTGCTGTGAGCCGTGTCAACGTCGTCCCAAAATATTATTTTTAAATATGAACATTCTACTGAAAATTTGGCATCGAGAGTTATAACACAGACAATATTTATTGAAAATGAACAAGCCTGAATTCGAACAGTAATAGATCTATCGAAATACAATGTCCCACTGAATGTAATAACTGTGTTATCGGCTTGTCATATCGTGATGTTGTTGTTACGAGCAGTAGTCCACATGAACGGATAACAGATCTGATGAGGTAGTTCTCTCCAACAATAGTACATAGATCTGATGAGGTAGTTATCTCCAACAATAGAACATAGATCTGTTGAGATAGTTCTCTCCAACAATAGAACATAGATCTGATGAGATAGTTCTCTCCAACAACAGAACATACATCTGATGAGGTAGTTCTCCCCAACAACAGAACATAGATCTGATGAGGTAGTTCGCCCCAAAAAACATAAAATACATATGATGAGATAGTTCTTCCCAACAACAGAACATACATCTGATGAGGTAGTTCTCCCCAACAATATAAAATACCTATGATGAGATAGTTCTCCCCAACAACAGAACATACATCTGATGAGGTAGTTCTCTCCAACAATAGAACATACATCTGATGAGATAAGTATCCCTAACAACAGAACATAGATCTGATGAGCTAGTCATTCCCAACCAAAATATATTACGGTATCAATGTCTGTACTGAACTCACCTGGAGCAGGAGCGGAATCTGAAAAGAAATAAACAGATTCAATTTACATCGAGTGAGAGAGGAGTGGAGATCTGGTACAATCAGGTACATCTCTCACCCCAGCCGGAGCACAGGGATACCACTACTGTTGGCCTCGATCAAAAGTCAAAATCATGTGCATCCAATGGCGATACTAGCTTCAGGTAAATTTGGTCTACACGATTTGGTCGGTAGTCCCATGTACAACTCTCTTATTAGTTACCATAACGACACGCAGATAAGTAAATCAGTCAACTTAAGTATGTTCCAATTCAGCGCACCGGAAACCACTGGGAGAAACGAATCTCTTAGGAATAATACACCTTTCTGTTGATGGTATGTTTGACCTGGTTCAGCTGATACATGAGCACAGTGTAGTAACAGATCAATGCATAATATACATGATTAGCTATGCTTAGTATGTTATCAATCACATCTCATTTATTATGAACATCACATCGATCGTTCAATAACACAATCAACATTAAACTATTGAGCACTGGTATCAATAGAACGTGTGAATAAATAAAAGACATGACCTAAGAGCAGCGTACAGCCTGTAGACCTGCAACAGCACATGTCTCAGTGTCGCATTACCTGCTAGATTACCCTCTGTACCAGCAAACACCCATTTGTAATAAACAACACACCGTCAACTCTTATGATAAGGGGTCAGGGATAGGCGATAGATAGGGCATGCCAACTGACATTGCCTCAGCTTCAGATCTTGCCTGTGGCTAGTAGTTTTATACCCGGAAATCGTACCTCGTGTTTTAGAACTTTGATTAATTAATTTTATTTTGTAACTGTCCAATGTTGGGGTCGAAATGTTATGCAGATTCAAAGACAGAATGCATAACCATACAGAATCAGGTGTTCAGTAGATATGACTACATAACCGTACAGAGTCATGTGTTCAGTAGAAATGAGTACATAACAATACAGAGTCAGGTGTTCAGTAGATATGACTACATAACCATACACAGCCATGTGTTCAGTAGATATGACTACATAACCATACACAGCCATGTGTTCAGTAGATATGACTACATAACCATACACAGTCATGTGTTCAGTAGATATGACTACATAACCATACACAGTCATGTGTTCAGTAGATATGGCTACATAACCATACACAGTCATGTGTTCAGTAGATATGGCTACATAACCATACACAGTCGTGTGTTCAGTAGATATGGCTACATAACCATACAGTTATGTGTTCAGTAGATATGGCTACAACAATGGATGTGACCGAGGAGTGTGTACACAGCATTCAAACCATCTGGCATTATTCGGTAGTGGATCTCCAGATCAATCATATGGATCACTAGCCATTCCCTTTGATATTATCTATGCATGTCTTAGTTACATAGCCTTCCAGATGTTGCGTGGATGGCATCACTGCGTAGGTCCTCCACACTTGCGGTCTATCCCTTTATAAAGCCATAGTCAAATGGCTTACATGTATCTTCGATTGCTAAAAACGCTACCCACTTGACGCAACTCCAGGACAACACTCTTTCACCAGAAGGTAGACAAATAGTATCTCGGAAATTATCATCCAATTTCTTTTTTCCCCGTCACTTACAAATTGTTTATGAAATGGATCATTTCGAAAACTCGCAATCAGTCGAACAATGGGACTTTTGGTATTAGTATATCACAACGAGTCACATTTCAACATGCTGCCCTATTATTAAAGCGACCTAAGAGTTACACACACATTTCATATTTACCTTTATCGAGAGCAAAAAAGTTTTTCATTTGGTAGAACCGCTTTTTTCTGTCGTTCACTGTTGGAACAATGTACCGATCCTGGTTACATCACCATTCTTGCCAACAGTTGTACGAACTGCACCACCACAGCTCGACCTTTCCAACATCCAATTGGTGAACCAGCTCAGAAGGGAGTCTTTGAGGGGGATACGATCGCACTGAATCTCTTCTCCACATATATGAAACAGTAATACGGTGAAGGAACTGGGTCACTTGTGGCATCCATATTTGAAACAGTAATACAGTGAAGGAACTGGGTCACTTGTGGCATCCGTTTTTGAAACAGTAATACGGTGAAGGAACTGGGTCACTTGTGGCCTCCATTTTTGAAACAGTAATACGGTGAAGGAACTGGGTCACTTGTGGCCTCCATATTGATAACAGACGGCTCAATCACTTTTGATTTGCCTACAACATAGATCTCATCACAGAGTCAGCAACATAAGCAAACAAAGTGATTCAGCTATTCGATGGTGAGGGTAGACTAGAAATGGATGCTTGGAAGACTAAAGTGTTGCTCAATCGTTTCACCAATTATCATTCAATAGTTCTTGTTCTGGTGAGCTTAAAGGATATCGAAGGGTACATCTTTCTTAGGCGACTGCTCATTATCCAGAAGAATATGGATCCTGAACTAACAAGACGTCACCGTGCGGGCTGGGCAGTCTTCTAGTACAATAGCACCGCCTAGGATGGTTACCAAAATTATCCCCATGCTATGTTCTATGGCGCAGAGACACATACATTCACAACATTACTGAAAGACATATTGAGATTGACCCAGGCTTATTTTGAGAGACGCTTGGTCGGTGAGATTGGCCTAGGCTTATTTTGAGAGACGCCTGGTCGGTGAGATTGACCCAGGCTTATTTTGAGAGACGCCTGGTCGGTGAGATTGACCCAGGCTTATTTTGAGAGACGCCTGGTCGGTGAAATTGACTCAGGCTTATTTTGAGATACGCTTAGTCGGTATCAGTCTCAGGAACCTACGTTTGCACAATCTCAGCAATGTTGACATACCACGATTGCTGTTGGTGAATGATGCGTTAATTTATACAGACAATGCAATACATAGATCGGTCAGCCAAATGTTGCGACGAAATGATGGTCGATGGAGCACAGCCACAGCAATCTGGTACAACCTAGTCACAGAGATTTGTCCGAATTACATTCCTGTCAGCAACAACGTCCTAGGCGCCTCTGGTGAAATGCTTACCACCCATTAGACTTCCGTGACCCAAGGTAGGGTCTCCTGGAGACAAGGTTGGGAATCACATATACTCTGAGAACGGGGTTATTGAGAAGAAGATATCGGTTTATAAGACATTCAGCAGTGTAGTCTTCCAGGGAAATGTTGTCGGCCTAGGCGGATCGGTCGTGTCATGAATATCCTAATCATGCAGAGGTGAATAGATTACAATAACAGCTAACTAACTGAGAGGTAAGTATTTGATAACAGCCAGCGTGTAGGAAGTTAATTTCAAAATAGTAGCCAGCAGGTAGGAAGGTTGCTTCACAATAGTAGCCATCAGGTAGGAAGGTAGCTGCTTCACGAAAGTAGCCAGCGTGTAGGAAGGTAGATACACAATAGTAGCCAGCGTGTAGGAAGGTAGATACAAGAATGTAGCCAGCGTATAGGAAGATAGATACAAGATAGTAGCCAACGTGTAGGAAGGTAGATACACGAAAGTAGCCATCGTGTAGGAAGGTAGATACAAGATAGTAGCCAGCGTTTAGAAAAGTGTCTGCAAAAGCGAAGCCAGCAGGTAGGAAGGTAGCTGCGTAATTGTAGACAGCGTGTAGGAAGGTAGCTACACAACCGTAGCCAGCAGGGAGGAAGGTAGCTACACAACAGTAGCCAGCAGGTAGGACGGTAGCTACACAATATTAGCCAGCGTGTAGAATGGTAGCTACACAATAGTAGTCAGGGTTTAGGAAGGTTCAGTTCAGTTCATTCCGTAACCCCTCAGGTCGTTGGAGCACACATGAAGACACTCCTAAAATCCCACGCCATCCCTCTCTGTCTGTCGTAGCATGTCGTATCTCACCGGGACGAAGGTCTGACCACTCAGTGATGTTGCCCACCCATATCTTCCTTGGACGTCCTCGCACTCTCTGTCTCGGTACGGAACAAAAGAGTATCGAGTTGGTAGGAAGTTAGTTAGGAAGGTAGCTACACAATAATAGCTAGCGTGTAGAACGGAAGCTACACAATAGTACTCTGCGTGTGGAGATATATCTACACATAGTAGCCACTGTTCAGGTAAGTAACACCAATAAAGGAGCCATCGTTTAGTAACTAACTATAAAACAGTAGCCAATGTGCATGTAAGTGACTACAAAATAGTAGCCAGCGTGTAGGTAGGTGATTATATTATAACAACTAACTTGCGGGACACACAACACATTAATAGCCATGATACTCAACGTAATCATACGACAATAGCCATGATACTCAGAGTAACTATACGACAATAGCCATGATACTCAACGTAACTATACGACAATAGCCAGCTTACTTTTCGTAAATTTACGACAATAACCAACTTACTCAACGTAACTACATATTTGTAGTCAGGATACTCAACGTAACTATACGACAATAGCCAGCTTACTTTTCGTAAATTTACGACAATAACCAACTTACTCAACGTAACTACATATTTGTAGTCAGGATACTCAACGTAACTATACGACAATAGCCAGCTTACTTTTCGTAAATTTACGACAATAACCAACTTACTCAACGTAACTACATATTTGTAGTCAGGATACTAAACGTAACTATACGGCAAAAGCCAGCTTACTCAACGTAACTACATAAATGCTAGATTACTGAACGTAACTATACGACAGTAGCCAGGATAATGAATGTAACTATACGATACTAGACAACTTACATAAGATAGCTATACCATACCAGCCAGCTTACTAAATGGGACGATTAAGTAGTCCTCAATTGGCATGAGGTGACCGCAAGTTAATAGCAAACAACCAGTGAGGTAACTGTTATATAATAACATCATTGCAGTGAGGAAATGGCACGATAATATCCGATTTGTAAGGATAGGACTACAATAGTACAGCCAGCTTGCTGAGAGTGTAACTACAAGATACTAGTAAGCTTAATGAGAGTGTAACTACAAGATACTAGTAAGCTTAATGAGAGTGTAACTACAAGATACTAGTAAGCTTAATGAGAGGGTAAGCACGAGATAATAGTCAGGTTAATGAGAGGGTAACCACGAGATAATAACCAGGTTGATGAGAGGGTAACTACGAGATATTAGCCAGGTTAATGAGAGGGTAACAACGAGATAATAACCATGTTATAGATAGGGTAACTACGAGATAATAGTCAGGTTAATGAGAGGGTAAGCACGAGATAATAGTCAGGTTAATGAGAGGGTAACCACGAGATAATAACCAGGTTGGTGAGAGGGTAGCTACGAGATATTAGCCAGGTTGATGAGAGGGTAACTACGAGATAATAGCCAGGTTGATGAGAGGGTAACTACAAGATACTAGTAAGCTTGCTGAGAGGGTAACTACGAGATACTAGTAAGCGTGATGAGAGGGTAACTACGAGATACTAGTAAGCGTGATGAGAGGGTAACTACGAGATACTAGCCAGGTTGATGAGAGAGTAACTACAAGATAATATCCAGCCTTATGAGAGATACGTCCTCTCTCGTATTATCTCACCCTGTTTCATTTGACTATGTCCTACAATCACACTCTTGGACAACTGTCACACGCGCCCTCATGGTGAGACCCTTCCATTGCACTTTGGTTGGGCCGGCTTCTGAGAACGCACAACCCCAGCGTAGGTACATACAGACACACACATACATCCACGGACTGGTTTATGCGTCTTAATATCGCCCAGTTGACTACGGTCTGAGGTGGAAATGGCGTGCGTCCACCAGAAGAAACCAGTCAGGTAAACACATACAATAACGTAAGAGACGTAACTACAAGATAATAAGCAGCTTTCCGAGAGATCGACAATAAGATTATAATAGACCTCAAGAATACTGATGAAGGGTAACTGGGGTCCTCCTGGCGGTTGTGCTACGTTTGGCCTCGTGTGCGTGCTGATCACTATTACAGAGGGCAAATCGATTTACTTCCGTGTTAGCCAGACTGCCATGAAACAGCATGTTTCCGGGATAACTACGAAGAAGTGAGATGGGTGTGAGATCCTGGTCAGTTTATTTTGGGGTGACCACGGGCAACATTGTCCACTCAATATGTTTGGCCTTACAAGACGTTAGTCTCCTCTCCCACACAAGGTTTGGTAACAACAACAATAGGTAATGGCTGAGTAACCACTCCATGACACAACAATGTTGTAGCGTTAGTTTATTTTGTTTGTTTGTGTTCTGGAGCGATCCATCAGCCGTTACCCACTTCTGTTGTTATCGTCTTGTGACCTTCTATGTGGCTGAGGTTTAGATCTGTTTATGTCAACTTACAGAAGGTGAGTTCAAGATAACAACCGACTTGTAGGGACACTTATCAGACAAATAATCAAGATGACTACAGGGTAACAGCCAACGTGTAAGTGCACTTGTCAGACAAATAATCAAGGTGAGTACAAGGTAACAGCCAACTTGTAGGGATACTTGTCAGACAAATAATCAAGGTGAGTACAAGGTAACAGCCAACTTGTAGGGACACTTGTCAGACAAATAAAACATATTCTATTCGCAGTAAATCATCTTGAGTGTCTCAGCATCTGGCTATACTCACCGATCACTGGCACCAAGGACAGCAGCAGAAGGCAAGCAGTTATCGCTGTGGTCCTCATTATTATCGTCGCCTGCAACAAGATAAGAATACGGGGATATACTGTTTGGTGTTGTTGTTTTTATCCACAGTTGTCGAGCAAGCCTGCTTTTTGCAGCCCAACAACATTCGTGTATACATGTCTTCTTCAGTTGTTTCACTGCTCCGTGCTGTTTATTGGTGATTGTCGGCGGTGCTTGTAATAATTGTTTTGTCCTGTCCACAAGCACTTTGAACTTAATGAGTAGGTATTTAACTGTTTCAACAGCTTGAGAGCAATGACTTCACAAGGGCAGGCGCTGGGGATTGCCGCGGTTCAAGTGACTATTGACTCCAGTGTTTACTTGTTTGGAACTGAAAGATGAGACTTTGATCTTTTTTATGCTGCTTATTTATGTCATCATTTCTATTTAGCTGTGACATTCCGATTAAACCACTGCGAGCGGTTGTTCCAGTCGCCCACTTATTCAATCATATATCCCTAGTATTATTCTTCATAATCGTTTGGCTGTGTGGTTACTGCAGGGTCTATCCAATTGTAGCTTGTGTGTTCCTATTCTTGCCAATCTGTCGGCCTTCTCGGCTCCTTGTAGCCCACTATGTCCAGAGATCCATTGCAAGGTGACATTGATTCCCTAGGCACTGATGATGTTGTTGATCACTCTCCACACCAAGAATATTTCCTAGGTGTTGTATAATGTGTGCTTCAGAGCACGAGAACCGACTTGAAGTCACTAAATATGGCACTGTCGATCAGCATGAATTAGCCCAAGTCAAGCTGTTGCTGCAAATCTCTGCGTCTGTTTGTTTAGCCTCGGCCTTCATTTCATCAGTTGAACTGTTTTCGCCGGATCAATCAACAAAACTCATGTCTGGACCCATCCTGGTATTTTATATGGAAACCATACTCTGCAAAATAGGTGTATTGTTATGCTGATCCAGCCGTATAGATCAGGACTGCTGATTATGGGTAGCTAGAGACTGTCATCAAGGTACAAACCTTCAGGATAGTAGGTGTAGTCTCCACGGTGGACTACTTTTCTGGCAGATGCTTGTAACGGCGGGCAGGCAAATATTTTCCCAAAGGGGTGATCCAAAAACAGATTCTCCGTTTTCCTCTAGTATAGATGGTGGATCTGTCTTTCTTCTACTGCTATATTTAGTGGGGACTGTTTCTTCAGTCTTCTCTTTTGTTTCCAAACGTGTATCTTATGTGGAAGGCTATTTTATTTTCGTGTGCCGCTTTCTCCTGATATATAACGCTCTATATTCGTCTCGTGTGCCTTTTTCTCCTGATATATGCCGCTTTATATTGGTCTCGTGTGCCCCATTCTCCTGATATATGACGCTTTATATGGGTCTCTATCTCGCACGCCACTGTAGATGTTGATCTCACCCCCCCCCCCACTTCCCCCCACAAATTAATGTCATAGCTTAATCATGCATCTGGTTAATATATGATATTCTATTTGTACTTGCAGTGGTCTGTATAGGAAGGCTGCATGTCCGTCACTGGTAGTACATATCAAAAGTATAGTTGCTCAAGAGTTTATTCGCTCCCTAATGTTTGCTAGAGACTCGCTTGATTAAGTTTAATCACATGGTTGCTTTAACTCTAAGATTGCAAATGTGGCTTCCAAATTTGAACGACATGTCCTGTGTTACCAAATAAACTGGTGAATCTTATTTTAAAAGTAACTCGCCATTCATGTTAATATTAAAGGTTTTCTTTGCATATTTATGACTGCCACAGAAGATAGTGTATACAGGTGTATGTGTATCTATCTTTAGTTTTCACAGTTCTCAGTACACTGCACATATAAGTAGTGCTTTGTTGATTTTCGCTTCTTCTAAACTTAGATATGTTTTGATGGTCCAAACGGTGAGAGTATCAGCAAGCAATGCCTTCGGCACATTGACATGTTTAGTGAGCTCATTTATAAAGATTGAGGAAACTGGTGCAGCTTAGAGGAGAGCCCTTCTTTATGTGTTATTTTACTTGATGTTGCACATGCACAGTTGGTATCCATGGTTATATTATCCAGGAAAGCTTGTATTCATTAGATGATATTTCCTTCTATTCCTATTTTCCTGAAAATGCCCTTCCTCGAGACCTTGGTATATGCCTGCTGTGATAAAATGGTTAACACAAAATTCTTACAGTAACTGTCAGTCCATGTTTCAGTTGGGGTTCATTATTTTTCTAGCTTCTTGAATTGAATGCCGCATTAGGGCGGATAGTATCAACCAAATCTGGCAGTCTAGGGCTCAGCCGAAGAAGTTGATAGCATTGTTCTCTTAACTCTTGGAAATGATTTTAATAACCGCGGATACGTTATCGATGTATGTATTTGAAAAATATGAAAATTGTCGAACCTTTTGAGGACACATCAATTATGTAGATCGTTATGGATGTCTGGATGTGATATGGTGTCTAGCTTTGAGTGCGACGTCACATGTCATGCATGCATTGATATGAGTGCTAGTCACTTCGCACAATTCATGCGTGTATTAATCCAGAGCTCATGATCTCACACCATACTACGACCACTTCTATAACATATTGCCAAGACTTCCACCATTCCACTAGAGCCAAACATGTGTATGGTGACGTCATATAACACCTCAATTCATGTCTTGACCAACTTACTACCAGCAGATCATTTTTTTCATTCTACTTTCATGTACTATATTTAGATATATATATATATATATATATATAATTTAAAAGTGTTTAACATAAATTTGAAACACATATTGGGAGTTCAAACTCC
Source organism: Ariolimax columbianus (assembly GCA_036924085.1). Classification (NCBI taxonomy): domain Eukaryota; kingdom Metazoa; phylum Mollusca; class Gastropoda; order Stylommatophora; family Arionidae; genus Ariolimax; species Ariolimax columbianus. Next base: position 162,109,149 of record JAVGWX010000002.1, read on the forward strand.
ATTTTTGTTCACGAAGCAGTCAATACATCATTTACACATGACCTTATATTCTAGTCTATGAACTATTGTTTACCTCTAACTGCAATCGCTAAAGCTGCCAGCTGTCTAGGTGAAACAATCCTATTAAACCATGTTACTACGAGAAGGTGAGACCTCTCCGGGCAACTGAGCCATCTGACCGTTGATTGTCTCAGTGAACTTTCCGTTATGATATTTATGACATCCTCAACCGCTAAAATGCGACGTTGCTGTGTAGCTAACGTTAACCGGTTAATGTTTAATTGTTGTTTCATTACCGTCTAACCAAATCCAGACCTGAAATATAACTAGGCCTTTGATGTGAGTCTTGTTTCGCCACATATGCTCAGGTAGTACAGGTCTGGCTTTGTAACGTTTCCCTTATTTTGATGAGTGTGTATCCGTCAGACATGGAACTTCAAAACGAAAGTAATTTCTGCAATTCTCCCTTCTACTTCATATATTTTGGCTATAGTTCCCAAAATCAAAGAAGTACACGCGACGATGTATGTCAATTGTAACCCTACTCTGTACTTCTAATACCTACTGCTATGTATGTTCGTGTATATGTTTAACAACCGAATAATTGAGGCACCACAATCTCTTTTGCGGCTGTCATCCTTAATGTGATCTCTTGTTAAGCTGAAATGCTTGCCTCGCTTTAGTCTGACGTGGTAGGTGTAATCTTCTTAGTCAACATGTCAGTCTCCTTTATTACTGCGTGGCCCTGATCTGAATGGTTCGTTTACGTTGTTGCCGTAGCATACATCATCTGAATGGGATGGTGTGGTGTAGATAGTGCCGTGTGTTAAGGTTATTATGTAACGATGCGCCAATTTGACCAGAGCTCAATTATGGCTTTGTGAGTATTTCGCACTGTACCTTTGGCTACTCGCTAGCAACTTTATTTTGAGACCTTTTATATGTCCCTGATTGTTGGTTAACTGTCATTGTTAGAGGAAATTATACTTTCTCTCTTGACAACTCTCCAAGGGGTCTCAGATGTTATTTGATCGTATGAGTCTTCGAAGTCTGAACCGATTACTCGGCCAAAGTTCGTCCGCACTGTCATCCGTTTCATCAGATGACTGACATGATTGCTATTCTCGTCAGAGTAGTTCCTTGCGATCAGATAACGTCTTATTACTGGGAGTGGCAGATCGCTTTCACATTCCGAGTGGCAGATCGCCTTCACATTCCGAGTGTCACCTCGTTTTCCGGGAGTGGAAGATTGCTTTCACATTCCGATTGTCGCCTCGTCTTACGGGAGTGGCAGATCGCTTTCACATTCCGAGTGTCGCCTAGTTTTCCACCTACGTGTTTTATGTTCTTGTCGTTCATTAATCTCCTGTCATTGTTCGCCACTAGTGCGCGTATGATTAAAAAGCGCGCCTGCCTCTAATTCTACCTGCAAATCATATTTTCTTATTCTTCGTTGTCTGCTAAGTTTTTTTTATTTATCTTCTGTCTTATCATCTACTTTTCTTTCGTAACAAGGGCATATCCCTGCTGCCATTCCTCGTCCTCGTCATCTTCCTAGCCAAAGCCACATTATTAAGTCTTGCCTTTATTGGGTGTTGTAGCATATTGTACATTCAATATCATACGTTTTGTGTCTCTTCTATGGGACAGTGTCTCAGCGACCTTTGATGTGACACTCGGGGAATCAGCGACCTTTTATGTGACACTCGGGGAATCAGTGACCTTTGTGACACTCGGGGAATCAGTGACCTTTGTGACATCTCGGAGAATCATCGACCTTTGTTGTGACACTCGGGAAATCAGCGACCTTTGATGTGACAATATGGGAATCAGCGACCTTTGATGTGACACTCATGGAATCAGCGACCTTTGATGTGACACTCATGTAATCAGCGACCTTTGATGTGACAGTCGGGGAATCAGCGTTCTTTGATGTGACAATCAGGGAATCAGCGACCTTTGATATGACACTCAGGGAATCAGCGACCTTTGATGTGACACTCAGGGAAAAAGCGACCTTTGATGTGACACTCATGGAATCAGCGACCTTTGATGTGACACACTGGGAATCAGCGACCTTTGGTGTAGCACTCGAGGAATCGGCGACCTTTGATGTGACACTCGGGGAATCAGCGACCTTTGATGTGACACTCGGGGAATCAGCGACTTTTGATGTGACATTCGGGGAATCAGCGACTTTTGATGTGACACTCGGGGAATCAGCGACCTTTAGTGTGACACTAGGGGAATCAGCGACCTTTGGTGCACACTCGGGGAATCAGCGACCATTGATGTGGCACTCGGGGAATCAGCGACCTTTGATGTGACACTCGGGGATTCAGCGACCTTTAATGTGACACTCGGGGAATCAGCGATCGATTCTCCCCAATTGTGAAATGTGAAAGATATAAACTGGAGGAAAAACTCGTTGACTCACTCGCGCGGTCTTTGATGTAAGCAAGTGTAACTGTAGACACCTGGTACCAGGTCAAGGTTAGCTCAGACAGTTGTGTGCAGTGACTGAATACATTAGCCTGTTAGCAGTGGTCAAGGGGTCAGACGTAATCGTACTGTCATCCGGGCTGGGTGTCGACTGGAGACTATTAGACTGGGACTGGCTGGCAGTTTCATTTTGACAAGGGTTCAGACACGTGTGTACATAATAGATGTTGTTATTTGCAAATGCCCACAGTGAGTATGTTACTCTTATGTGCGCCCTGAAAATGGCGTTAAGTGACGGGCTGCCGTAACTTTCCTCACATCTCGAGTGTTCTGATGAAGGTGGATCTGGGTCCTCCAGGTGGTTGTGCTATGCTTGGCCTAATCTGCATGTCGCTAACTACTACGGTGATCACGCCAAACTTCACCTTGTCAGCCAGTCTATTGTCCTCGAAAACAGCCCGTTTCCAGGACGACCAACGAGGAGGTCAGGTAAGGGTCTTGTCCAGTTTATTTCTCCTGACACTGGCTAACATTCTCTGACCAGTGTGATTTGCCTGACCAGACGTTAGCCTCATCGCCCCACATAATATATAGACCGTTATATATAATGTAGGTACGTTTAATAAGGGTAGCATTGACATGTAATGGCATACTGTATTTAATGGTCAGTACTAACGATAAGATTAGTAGAACTTACAATATTTGTTGAACATTTGCATTAGCACTTTGAAATTTGTTTTATGTATATATATATATATATATATAATATCATCATGAGTGTATCCGCTGATGTGTAATAATAATGATGCTCATGTAACAGGTGGTAGTAGAGACAGGCTTGGTTGTCTAGGAAGTACGGACTTCCAAAACTTAAAAAAAACATGCTATGTTAGAGGATTAACCAAAGGTTAGCCCACTATAGAGTACATGCAGAAATACCATTGGCGTAGAAGCATATCAGACGAATGTGTTTGGTGAAGCGATGTAAGTGCTCAGAAGAGATGGGGTTGCATACTGAAGAAACGATTTCAGTGTAATGGAAGGGGTATAGATGGCAGTATGAGAGCAATGTTTTCAGATATAATTAGGAACACGCGTTAACTGAGCGATTATAATAGAACCACGTACTTTCGTTTTCTAAGTATGGATCAACAATTTTAGAGAGGTCTTTCAAAGTAATATTCATTCTGATAATGCATATATCAGCATACAAGTAGATGTATACTATTAAGGTATCATTTGGTATGTCGTGAGTTTGTTTTCTTTTTTTTTTACCTTCTCCTTATTTGTCTAATCCCCAAGGCGGTGTGCGTTGCACTGTTGTTTTTATTTTACGTCTGTCGGCCCAGTGCATCCGACTTCAGCATGTATTTAATGTAATGGTCAGCTTCCTCCTGCATTTTCTAAGGGTTTGCTTCCTCGGGCTAACGGCTGATGCTGTAATGGGGATCAAACCCAGCACCTTCTGATTGTGAGCCGTGTCACTTAAAGCCGTCCCCAAAAATGGGGTGATGAATATCACCCAAAGTGCAGTGATACCTAGACCTAGGTATTTGAGGACATAGGAGACAACGCGGAGGGTCCTGTCCTTAGAAGAATATGCCGAACCAGGGACAAGGATCACACGGGATGATACAGCTACCTCAATAAGGTAACGGTTCAGTTAAATAATCGTTTACCGTGAGTGAGGTCATTCCAACGTGTAACGAATTGTGAAAACTTAATTTTCTTTTCTTTTTTGTGTTTAGTCCAGTGCAACAGATTTAGTCTTGGAAGACAGATCGTGTTTCCCTTTTGACAGATCTCATTTTCTATATTACGTCGCAGAAGTAATTATATATTCTTTGAATTTAGAGGTGATCTTTCCACCGGACCTGACACCGCACGTCAGTAATACAACGACAGTGTCGCGGATTAATGTCGGCGCCTAGGACGTCATTTTTTAAAGTAGCGCCGGCAGAAAAAAAATAGTCCTTGGGCATTATAAAAACCAGCTTCAGGGAAAAGGCTCTCCCTGGGGGCAACTCTTCCCCTTATGTCTGATCTCCCCTCGCTCTGTTTCACTTGACTATGTCCTACAGTCACACTCTTGCACAACTTTCACGCGCCCTCATGGTGAGGCCCTTCCATTGCACTTTAGTTGGGCTAGCTTCTGAGGTCGCACAAACCTAGCATAGGTACATACAGACGCACGCATGCATCCCAGAACTGGTGTATGCGTCCTTATATCGCCCAATGGACTACGGTCTTGGGGTGGAAAATAGCGCGCCTCCGCCAGTAGAAACTAGTGAGGCAAACATCTAAGCAACAACAACAACAGCCTGACACATCTCAGGAGAAACTGTTCAAAAAGATTCAGACGTCGACACATTGAACGACATTTTCGAAGCGATTCAGAGCGAGGCAGCAATTTCAGAGCGACACATGTCGAGAGTGAACGACACATTTCAAAAAACACATTTGAAAAGGACAATTTCCAGAAAGACGATTCAGAGAGGGACTCACTTTGAGAGTCGACTCAGTCAGAGAAGTGTGAACGTCGCATTGTCGAGTTCCAGCCTACAGAAGTAAAGTATTCATTTGTTAGTAATTAGATATAAATCCACCACGTTCAAGTTTAACTAGCGTCAGCCACGTGGGCGACCTTTCAAGTTGATAGTCACCGCAGAGATCTTACAGAAGGAGCCTAGACCAGCCAAAGCTTCTAGCTTTAAGAGAGAACGGGTTTTCTAGATCTAGATCAGCTGAGGGAAAACTTTACCATTTGACACCTGTGTCGACCCGTGCTAGATTACCACGTGGTGGGCCTGCCTTTGTTCAACACACGCCAGTTTAAACATGTGGTTGCTTTGCCAAGTTTGTATTCATCGTAGATTCGCAGCAGTAGTCTTGTTATTTGACATCCACCACCTCGATCTACAGTCGTCACGGAGGAACGGAACCAAGGACGTTTTACCTGGGTTGGGTGTAAAACACGAATTAACCATCACCAACAATATTCTATAATTCGGACTTACGTTTCGGCAGGCCAAGTACGGAAAGTAATCTGTGGACAATAGTTTGAGGTTTAGCGGTAGTGAAGTGATTTAAGTTAGGTAACCATTATCTAGGAGCGTGTAGAAAGTTGTGTATGATTTACGAGTGCAAGTGTTGTAATGTGTATTAATAACGAATTTGTTTTGATTGTTTTGAAATAGTGTCCTTAGTTAGTTCATTGAAGTGTTAGTTGTGATAGATTTTTAGACTGTTCAAAGTGGATAGTCAAGGTGCGGCGCAGAGAGCCGGGAGAGCAAAACTCCGTTCTGTCTGCTACACCAGAACGCAGAATCACATATTTTGAGACAGCAGTTTACTCAGTTGGTGCATTCGGATAATATTGTGTATGCTGTTAAAGGGGAATAATGTATATGGTTATGTTAATGCGGACAATTGTACCTGTTCAGATGTGCATGGTCAATAACCATCAATTTGCCCAGGAGTGAGGGAGATATGTAACAGTGTTTTGTGCCATAGAGCAAAGGTGTTTGAGTCATCAGCTTTTTCGCTGGGGTTAAATTAGCAGGGATTGGGATTGGATATTTATTCCAGACGGAGAAAGTTCAGTTATTGTTCACCCAATCGCTGTCTCCGGGTTTGCGAGACCGGCGTAACTTGAAGAAAGCTGAGCTAAAAAGGGTGTGGGTTTTAGACCAGCCTTTTTGGTTGTATTTTGTGGTTTGAAGAATACGGGAAGAGGAATTAGATAACAATTAATGTCGTCAGGATGTCACATGTATGAAAGGTAGCAATGTCAGTCAAGCCAGTCAATATGATTCCGAGGTGGAGTAGCTGGATAAGATTGACTGCTGACCAGTCAGCGGGTAAGGAGTAGAGTACATCATATCCACAGCCATATTTATTTAGGTGGAGCTTAAGATGCTATCAAATTAGGGATCGGATGACAGAACTCACAGCTTGACAGGGGGCTTATCACACTATATAGTAGTGTCAATTGCAATATTGCTCATTGGTGCGAATGGTAGTTTTCGTGTAATAAAATGATACGTTGCGAGAAATACATTCTCTTGGAGTGACAGGCTAAGAAGTATGAATGCACGATCAAGGTTTGGGACTAAGTACATTCATTTTTTCCAGACATCGTGTTCTAGATGGTCTACTTGAAATGAGAGAAATATGATCGTGCGATTGATAGTTCTAAATAAAGTATATGTCGCTTTTAGAGACATCAGTTCTGATTATCTGCTGAGAGGGAGAGAGAGAGCGGGAGAGAGATAGATAGATAGATAGAGAGAGAGAGAGAAAGAGAGAGAGAGAGAGAGAGAGAAAACTTGCTCATGTCTAAACCTACGAAAAAGCTGTAAGGTGTATACCTAAGAGAGCAGTGTCGCTGATTGGCGCGTTGACTAATCATGTGAGGTAACATCGGATAACGTTATGTGAATCAAATTGTTCAGACTGGTCGGGAATGATCTGTAATATACGAATTCTTAGGGAATTCAGTCTCTAAGGTCTGGGGTAACACGGGCACCAGAGGGACACGTTCCTAACGATTAACGATTGGGAATCATTGTGGTCCATGAGCGAGTTGTACCTTCCTCCCACGGGAAATCATTCTGCGACCAGATTTTGTTTGATAACATAGTTAAGTCAACCAGAGACCGACAGAGTGATCACAACACCGACGGCCTGGACTAAGTTGAAGATAATGCAAATGATTATAACATAAGATACGTATGGATACAGTTTAGTGGATTGTAGAGTTAAGATATAAGACTGTTAATCTGGGTAAATTAGTTGCATGTGTTCCACAAATAGCTTATGCTGAAATGGATGTGATAGATAGTGTTTGGCATGATTGATTAAATTAGTTATTGTTGTAACACTAACTTTAATAATAAATGAATTGCTTGGAGTATTTTATTTTGAGACTAAACGTCGGGGTAATACATGTTTTATTGTTTAACAAACAGCCAGAAAAAAATCTTAAGATCTGTCACATGAACATAAATTGGTTTTCTAGACGAATAGTTAAATAATTAGACGAACCTATTACATGAAGATACATTGATCCATGGGACCAGGAATTCTAGACCCGTTACAGAATATATTCGGCCTTCATCTACTGTAATTTGCTCAATGATTTTTTGTCAAATTGATCATTTTCCTCCTATCGTTTTTGTACGGTCAAGTTGTAGGACATGCTTTACATTACAAGGTGTAGGACATGCACTACATTACCAGGTTTAGGTCATATTTTACTTTACCAGGTGTATGTCATGCTTTACTTTACTAGGTGTAGGACATGCACTACATTACCAGGTTTAGGTCATATTTTACTTTACCAGGTGTATGTCATGCTTTACTTTACTAGGTGTAGGACATGCACTACATTACCAGGTTTAGGTCATATTTTACTTTACCAGGTGTATGTCATGCTTTACTTTACTAGGTGTAGGACATGCACTACATTACCAGGTTTAGGTCATATTTTACTTTACCAGGTGTATGTCATGCTTTACTTTTCCAGCTGTAGATCATGCACTACTTTACCAGGTGTAGGGCATGCACTACTACACCAGGTATAGGTCACGCACTACTTTACCAGGTATATGTCGTGCACTACTTTACCAGGTGTAGGAGATCAAACTCGAGTTGTTAGACCAGCAGTAACCAGATCAAACAAAATAGTACTGTTGCGGGTATCCACCTTAGATCAACAGAGGTGGTGAATATTCTGTTCGTGTACATCTAGTAGCAACGATATGTATACGTTACCTGTTTAACCAGCGATAGAAAAGTACAGTCCTGTATGTAATGTATGTAATGTCGCTGTATTAGCATGCTACAAATAACTGTATCACACATAACTATTGTCGGAGAGTTAGTCATTTCTGGTTACCAAACAGTGTCTAAATTGTGCTGTAATAAGTACATATGAATCAATGAAATGAACGTATCAACTTGCTACTACTAACATCAGTGATTGGACACATGAGGCAATATTTAATACCAATAAAAAGTTAAATATCTGATGAATTCGTATGGAGAAAAAAAAAGGGAATGAATTTAAAGAAAATGTATCGGTGGGACACACATTAGCATAGAACATTATGACCCATACTTAGATCAACATAGAACATTAGAACCCATACTTACACGTGTTCAGATCTTGACTTGCGAGTTGGTATGAGTAAACTGTAGACGGTTTGCCTAGAGCGGATCTACATCTCATCACTGCCTCCTTATATACACATCTGTAGCATTCTCTAATGTAGATGGAGCTGGGGGGGGGGGGGGGAACAAAGAGATCATTTATTCTCAACGCATATGTTCCCTTCCATTTGTGTCCTTTCATGCGTGACTTTTCATGCGTTTTCTTTGATATCCTAATTTGATATTTTTGGTAAACGTTGAACTCCTCATCTCAACAAACTGAACTGATTATGAACCTGTTAAGTTGATTTCTCATTTCTTGATATATTGATTATTTTGTTACTTGTTATTACCTCCTCATCATCATCATCATTGGGTCATGAAATACGTTGTTAATGTAACAGGTGCCGAACGAACGACGCAATATCCAAGCAATTTAGTGATTTTTTGGTAACGTTAAACGCCTTAAGGGATTGTTTTTTCTTCAACACAATCATATGCTAACGATGAGGGCATTGATGATTCAGTATGGGGAGGGGGAGGGGCAGACGGAGGCCAGTACGTCATGCTAAACTTCGCGTAAACACGATCAAGTTGGTTAGTAGAAAGTCAGTCAACCGTAAAGTCACACCAATGCTGACTGAAAGCTCCAATAATGAGACTATTTATTTACTCCCAAAACTAACCACACATTTTTGAATACAGCCCATCTATTGAGATTGTTGAATACAGCCCATCTATTGAGATTGTTGAATACAGCCCATCTATTGAGATTGTTGAATACAGCCCATCTATTGAGATTGTTGAATACAGCCCATCTATTGAGATTGTTGAATACAGCCCATCTATTGATATTGTTGAATACAGCCCATCTATTGAGATTGTTTAATACAGCCCATCTATTGAGATTGTTGAATACAGCCCATCTATTGAGATTGTTGAATACAGCCCATCTATTGAGATTGTTGAATACAGCTCATCTATTGAGATTGTTGAATACAGCCCATCTATTGAGATTGTTGAATACAGCCCATCTATTGAGATTGTTGAATACAGCCCATCTATTGAGATTGTTGAATACAGCCCATCTATTGAGATTGTTGAATACAGCCCATCTATTGAGATTGCAACTACCACTGTCAAAACGTCCTTACACGTCTGTCATGAGGTGAGCTACCACCAACTAAAGGTCTGGTTATGTGTGTCATGAGGTGAGCTACCACCAACTAAAGGTCTGGTTATGTGTGTCATGAGGTGAGCTACCACCATTTAGAGGTCTGGTTATGTGTGTCATGAGGTGAGCTACCACCATTTAGATGTCTGGTTATGTGTGTCATGAGGTGAGCTACCACCATTTATAGGTCTGGTTATGTGTGTCATGAGGTGAGCTACCACCATTTAGAGGTCTGGTTATGTGTGTCATGAGGTGAGCTACCACCATTTAGAGGTCTGGTTATGTGTGTCATGAGGTGAGCTACCACAATTTAGAGGTCTGGTTATGTGTGTCAATAGGTGAGCTACCACCATTTAGAGGTCTGGTTATGTGTGTCATGAGGTGAGCTACCACCATTTAGAGGTCTGGTTATGTGTGTCACGAGGTGAGCTACCACCATTTAGAGGTCTGGTTATGTGTGTCATGAGGTGAGCTACCACCATTTAGAGGTCTGGTTATGTGTGTCATGAGGTGAGCTACCACCATTTAGAGGTCTGGTTATGTCTGTCATGAGGTGAGATACCACCATTAAGAGGTCTGGTTATGTCTGTCATGAGGTGAGCTACCACCATTTAGAGGTCTGGTTATGTCTGTCATGAGGTGAGCTACCACCATTTAGAGGTCTGGTTATGTGTGTCATGAGGTGAGCTACCACCATTTAGAGGTCTGGTTATGTGTGTCATGAGGTGAGCTACCACCATTTAGAGGTCTGGTTATGTGTGTCATGAGGTGAGCTACCACCATTTAGAGGTCTGGTTATGTATGTCATGAGGTGAGCTACGACCATTTAGAGGTCTGGTTATGTGTGTCATGAGGTGAGCTACCACCATTTAGAGGTCTGGTTATGTGTGTAATGAGGTGAGCTACCACCATTTAGAGGTCTGGTTATGTGTGTCATGAGGTGAGCTACCACCATTTAGAGGTCTGGTTATGTGTGTCATGAGGTGAGCTACCACCATTTAGAGGTCTGGTTATGTGTGTCAATAGGTGAGCTACCACCATTTAGAGGTCTGGTTATGTGTGTCATGAGGTGAGCTACCACCATTTAGAGGTCTGGTTATGTGTGTCATGAGGTGAGCTACCACCATTTAGAGGTCTGGTTATGTGTGTCATGAGGTGAGCTACCACCATTTAGAGGTCTGGTTATGTTTGTCATGAGGTGAGCTACCACCATTTAGAGGTCTGGTTATGTGTGTCATGAGGTGAGCTACCACCATTTAGAGGTCTGGTTATGTGTGTCATGAGGTGAGCTACCACCATTTAGAGGTCTGGTTATGTGTGTCATGAGGTGAGCTACCACCATTTAGAGGTCTGGTTATGTTTGTCATGAGGTGAGCTACCACTATTTAGAGGTCTGGTTATGTGTGTCATGAGGTGAGCTACCACCATTTAGAGGTCTGGTTATGTGTGTCATGAAGTGAGCTACCACCATTTAGAGGTCTGGTTATGTGTGTCATGAGGTGAGCTACCACCATTTAGATGTCTGGTTATGTGTGTCATGAGGTAAGCTACCACCATTTAGAGGTCTGGTTATGTGTGTCATGAGGTGAGCTACCACCATTTAGAGGTCTGGTTATGTGTGTCATGAGGTGAGCTACCACCATTTAGAGGTCTGGTTATGTGTGTCATGAGGTGAGCTACCACCATTTAGAGGTCTGGTTATGTGTGTCATGAGGTGAGCTACCACCATTTATAGGTCTGGTTATGTCTGTCATGAGGTGAGCTACCACCATTTAGAGGTCTGGTTATGTGTGTCATGAGGTGAGCTACCACCATTTAGAGGTCTGGTTATGTGTGTCATGAGGTGAGCTACCACCATTTAGAGGTCTGGTTATGTGTGTCATGAGGTGAGCTACCACCATTTAGAGGTCTGGTTATGTGTGTCATGAGGTGAGCTACCACCATTTAGAGGTCTGGTTATGTGTGTCATGAGGTGAGCTACCACCATTTAGAGGTCTGGTTATGTGTGTCAATAGGTGAGCTACCACCATTTAGAGGTCTGGTTATGTGTGTCATGAGGTGAGCTACCACCATTTAGAGGTCTGGTTATGTGTGTCATGAGGTGAGCTACCACCATTTAGAGGTCTGGTTATGTGTGTCATGAGGTGAGCTACCACCATTTAGAGGTCTGGTTATGTGTGTCATGAGGTGAGCTACCACCATTTAGAGGTCTGGTTATGTCTGTCATGAGGTGAGATACCACCATTAAGAGGTCTGGTTATGTCTGTCATGAGGTGAGCTACCACCATTTAGAGGTCTGGTTATGTCTGTCATGAGGTGAGCTACCACCATTTAGAGGTATGGTTATTTGTGTCATGAGGTGAGCTACCACCATTTAGAGGTCTGGTTATGTGTGTCATGAGGTGAGCTACCACCATTTAGAGGTCTGGTTATGTGTGTCATGAGGTGAGCTACCACCATTTAGAGGTCTGGTTATGTGTGTCATGAGGTGAGCTACGACCATTTAGAGGTCTGGTTATGTGTGTCATGAGGTGAGCTACCACCATTTAGAGGTCTGGTTATGTGTGTCATGAGGTGAGCTACCACCATTTAGAGGTCTGGTTATGTGTGTCATGAGGTGAGCTACCACCATTTAGAGGTCTGGTTATGTGTGTCATGAGGTGAGCTACCACCATTTAGAGGTCTGGTTATGTTTGTCAATAGGTGAGCTACCACCATTTAGAGGTCTGGTTATGTGTGTCATGAGGTGAGCTACCACCATTTAGATGTCTGGTTATGTGTGTCATGAGGTGAGCTACCACCATTTATAGGTCTGGTTATGTGTGTCATGAGGTGAGCTACCACCATTTAGAGGTCTGGTTATGTGTGTCATGAGGTGAGCTACCACCATTTAGAGGTCTGGTTATGTGTGTCATGAGGTGAGCTACCACCATTTAGAGGTCTGGTTATGTGTGTCAATAGGTGAGCTACCACCATTTAGAGGTCTGGTTATGTGTGTCATGAGGTGAGCTACCACCATTTAGAGGTCTGGTTATGTGTGTCATGAGGTGAGCTACCACCATTTAGAGGTCTGGTTATGTGTGTCATGAGGTGAGCTACCACCATTTAGAGGTCTGGTTATGTGTGTCATGAGGTGAGCTACCACCATTTAGAGGTCTGGTTATGTCTGTCATGAGGTGAGATACCACCATTAAGAGGTCTGGTTATGTCTGTCATGAGGTGAGCTACCACCATTTAGAGGTCTGGTTATGTCTGTCATGAGGTGAGCTACCACCATTTAGAGGTCTGGTTATGTGTGTCATGAGGTGAGCTACCACCATTTAGAGGTCTGGTTATGTGTGTCATGAGGTGAGCTACCACCATTTAGAGGTCTGGTTATGTGTGTCATGAGGTGAGCTACCACCATTTAGAGGTCTGGTTATGTGTGTCATGAGGTGAGCTACGACCATTTAGAGGTCTGGTTATGTGTGTCATGAGGTGAGCTACCACCATTTAGAGGTCTGGTTATGTGTGTAATGAGGTGAGCTACCACCATTTAGAGGTCTGGTTATGTGTGTCATGAGGTGAGCTACCACCATTTAGAGGTCTGGTTATGTGTGTCATGAGGTGAGCTACCACCATTTAGAGGTCTGGTTATGTGTGTCAATAGGTGAGCTACCACCATTTAGAGGTCTGGTTATGTGTGTCATGAGGTGAGCTACCACCATTTAGAGGTCTGGTTATGTGTGTCATGAGGTGAGCTACCACCATTTAGAGGTCTGGTTATGTGTGTCATGAGGTGAGCTACCACCATTTAGAGGTCTGGTTATGTTTGTCATGAGGTGAGCTACCACCATTTAGAGGTCTGGTTATGTGTGTCATGAGGTGAGCTACCACCATTTAGAGGTCTGGTTATGTGTGTCATGAGGTGAGCTACCACCATTTAGAGGTCTGGTTATGTGTGTCATGAGGTGAGCTACCACCATTTAGAGGTCTGGTTATGTTTGTCATGAGGTGAGCTACCACTATTTAGAGGTCTGGTTATGTGTGTCATGAGGTGAGCTACCACCATTTAGAGGTCTGGTTATGTGTGTCATGAAGTGAGCTACCACCATTTAGAGGTCTGGTTATGTGTGTCATGAGGTGAGCTACCACCATTTAGATGTCTGGTTATGTGTGTCATGAGGTAAGCTACCACCATTTAGAGGTCTGGTTATGTGTGTCATGAGGTGAGCTACCACCATTTAGAGGTCTGGTTATGTGTGTCATGAGGTGAGCTACCACCATTTAGAGGTCTGGTTATGTGTGTCATGAGGTGAGCTACCACCATTTAGAGGTCTGGTTATGTCTGTCATGAGGTGAGCTACCACCATTTAGAGGTCTGGTTATGTGTGTCATGAGGTGAGCTACCACCATTTAGAGGTCTGGTTATGTGTGTCATGAGGTGAGCTACCACCATTTAGAGGTCTGGTTATGTGTGTCATGAGGTGAGCTACCACCATTTAGAGGTCTGGTTATGTGTGTCATGAGGTGAGCTACCACCATTTAGAGGTCTGGTTATGTGTGTCATGAGGTGAGCTACCACCATTTAGAGGTCTGGTTATGTGTGTCATGAGGTGAGCTACCACCATTTAGAGGTCTGGTTATGTGTGTCATGAGGTGAGCTACCACCATTTAGAGGTCTGGTTATGTGTGTCAATAGGTGAGCTACCACCATTTAGAGGTCTGGTTATGTGTGTCATGAGGTGAGCTACCACCATTTAGATGTCTGGTTATGTGTGTCATGAGGTGAGCTACCACCATTTATAGGTCTGGTTATGTGTGTCATGAGGTGAGCTACCACCATTTAGAGGTCTGGTTATGTGTGTCATGAGGTGAGCTACCACCATTTAGAGGTCTGGTTATGTGTGTCATGAGGTGAGCTACCACCATTTAGAGGTCTGGTTATGTGTGTCAATAGGTGAGCTACCACCATTTAGAGGTCTGGTTATGTGTGTCATGAGGTGAGCTACCACCATTTAGAGGTCTGGTTATGTGTGTCATGAGGTGAGCTACCACCATTTAGAGGTCTGGTTATGTGTGTCATGAGGTGAGCTACCACCATTTAGAGGTCTGGTTATGTGTGTCATGAGGTGAGCTACCACCATTTAGAGGTCTGGTTATGTCTGTCATGAGGTGAGATACCACCATTAAGAGGTCTGGTTATGTCTGTCATGAGGTGAGCTACCACCATTTAGAGGTCTGGTTATGTCTGTCATGAGGTGAGCCTACCACCATTTAGAGGTCTGGTTATGTGTGTCATGAGGTGAGCTACCACCATTTAGAGGTCTGGTTATGTGTGTCATGAGGTGAGCTACCACCATTTAGAGGTCTGGTTATGTGTGTCATGAGGTGAGCTACCACCATTTAGAGGTCTGGTTATGTGTGTCATGAGGTGAGCTACGACCATTTAGAGGTCTGGTTATGTGTGTCATGAGGTGAGCTACCACCATTTAGAGGTCTGGTTATGTGTGTAATGAGGTGAGCTACCACCATTTAGAGGTCTGGTTATGTGTGTCATGAGGTGAGCTACCACCATTTAGAGGTCTGGTTATGTGTGTCATGAGGTGAGCTACCACATTTAGAGGTCTGGTTATGTGTGTCAATAGGTGAGCTACCACCATTTAGAGGTCTGGTTATGTGTGTCATGAGGTGAGCCTACCACCATTTAGAGGTCTGGTTATGTGTGTCATGAGGTGAGCTACCACCATTTAGAGTCTGGTTATGTGTGTCATGAGGTGAGCTACCACCATTTAGAGGTCTGGTTATGTTTGTCATGAGGTGAGCTACCACCATTTAGAGGTCTGGTTATGTGTGTCATGAGGTGAGCTACCACCATTTAGAGGTCTGGTTATGTGTGTCATGAGGTGAGCTACCACCATTTAGAGGTCTGGTTATGGTGTGTCATGAGGTGAGCTACCACCATTTAGAGGTCTGGTTATGTTTGTCATGAGGTGAGCTACCACTATTTAGAGGTCTGGTTATGTGTGTCATGAGGTGAGCTACCACCATTTAGAGGTCTGGTTATGTGTGTCATGAAGTGAGCTACCACCATTTAGAGGTCTGGTTATGTGTGTCATGAGGTGAGCTACCACCATTTAGATGTCTGGTTATGTGTGTCATGAGGTAAGCTACCACCATTTAGAGGTCTGGTTATGTGTGTCATGAGGTGAGCTACCACCATTTAGAGGTCTGGTATGTGTGTCATGAGGTGAGCTACCACCATTTAGAGGTCTGGTTATGTGTGTCATGAGGTGAGCTACCACCATTTAGAGGTCTGGTTATGTGTGTCATGAGGTGAGCTACCACCATTTATAGGTCTGGTTATGTCTGTCATGAGGTGAGCTACCACCATTTAGAGGTCTGGTTATGTGTGTCATGAGGTTGAGCTACCACCATTTAGAGGTCCTGGTTATGTGTGTCATGAGGTGAGCTACCACCATTTAGAGGTCTGGTTATGTGTGTCATGAGGTGAGCTACCACCATTTAGAGGTCTGGTTATGTGTGTCATGAGGTGAGCTACCACCATTTAGAGGTCTGGTTATGTGTGTCATGAGGTGAGCTACCACCATTTAGAGGTCTGGTTATGTGTGTCAATAGGTGAGCTACCACCATTTAGAGGTCTGGTTATGTGTGTCATGAGGTGATCTACCACCATTTAGAGGTCTGGTTATGTGTGTCATGAGGTGAGCTACCACCATTTAGAGGTCTGGTTATGTGTGTCATGAGGTGAGCTACCACCATTTAGAGGTCTGGTTATGTGTGTCATGAGGTGAGCTACCACCATTTAGAGGTCTGGTTATGTCTGTCATGAGGTGAGAATACCACCATTAAGAGGTCTGGTTATGTCTGTCATGAGGTGAGCTACCACCATTTAGAGGTCTGGTTATGTCTGTCATGAGGTGAGATACCACCATTAAGAGGTCTGGTTATGTCTGTCATGAGGTGATGCTACCACCATTTAGAGGTCTGGTTATGTCTGTCATGAGGTGTAGCTACCACCATTTAGAGGTCTGGTATGTGTGTCATGAGGTGAGCTACCACCCATTTAGAGGTCTGGTTATGTGTGTCATGAGGTGAGCTACCACCATTTAGAGGTCTGGTTATGTGTGTCATGAGGTGAGCTACCACCATTTAGAGGTCTGGTTATGTGTGTCATGAGGTGAGCTACGACCATTTAGAGGTCTGGTTATGTGTGTCATGAGGTGAGCTACCACCATTTAGAGGTCTGGTTATGTGTGTAATGAGGTGAGCTACCACCATTTAGAGGTCTGGTTATGTGTGTCATGAGGTGAGCTACCACCATTTAGAGGTCTGGTTATGTGTGTCATGAGGTGAGCTACCACCATTTAGAGGTCTGGTTATGTGTGTCAATAGGTGAGCTACCACCATTTAGAGGTCTGGTTATGTGTGTCATGAGGTGAGCTACCACATTTAGAGGTCTGGTTATGTGTGTCATGAGGTGAGCTACCACCATTTAGAGGTCTGGTTATGTGTGTCATGAGGTGAGCTACCACCATTTAGAGGTCTGGTTATGTTTGTCATGAGGTGAGCTACCACCATTTAGAGGTCTGGTTATGTGTGTCAATAGGTGAGCTACCACCATTTAGAGGTCTGGTTATGTGTGTCATGAGGTGAGCTACCACCATTTAGAGTCTGGTTATGTGTGTCATGAGGTGAGCTACCACCATTTAGAGGTCTGGTTATGTGTGTCATGAGGTGAGCTACCACCATTTAGAGGTCTGGTTATGTTTGTCATGAGGTGAGCTACCACCATTTAGAGGTCTGGTTATGTCTGTCATGAGGTGAGCTACCACCATTTAGAGGTCTGGTTATGTGTGTCATGAGGTGAGCTACCGACCATTTAGAGGTCTGGTTATGTGTGTCATGAGGTGAGCTACCACCATTTAGAGGTCTGGTTATGTGTGTCATGAGGTGAGCTACCACCATTTTAGAGGTCTGGTTATGTGTGTCATGAGGTGAGCTACCACCCATTTAGAGGTCTGGTTATGTGTGTCATGAGGTGAGCTACCACCATTTAGAGGTCTGGTTATGTGTGTCATGAGGTGAGCTACCACCATTTATAGGGTCTGGTTATGTCTGTCATGAGGTGAGCTACCACCATTTAGAGGTCTGGTTATGTGTGTCATGAGGTGAGCTACCACCATTTAGAGGTCTGGTTATGTGTGTCATGAGGTGAGCTACCACCATTTAGAGGTCTGGTTATGTGTGTCATGAGGTGAGCTACCACCAATTAGAGGTCTGGTTATGTGTGTCATGAGGTGAGCTACCACCATTTAGAGGTCTGGTTATGTGTGTCATGAGGTGAGCTACCACCATTTAGAGGTCTGTTTATGTGTGTCATGAGGTGAGCTACCACAATTTAGAGGTCTGGTTATGTGTGTCATGAGGTGAGCTACCACCATTTAGAGGTCTGGTTATGTGTGTCAATAGGTGAGCTACCACCATTTAGAGGTCTGGTTATGTGTGTCATGAGGTGAGCTACCACCATTTAGATGTCTGGTTATGTGTGTCATGAGGTGAGCTACCACCATTTATAGGTCTGGTTATGTGTGTCATGAGGTGAGCTACCACCATTTAGAGGTCTGGTTATGTGTGTCATGAGGTGAGCTACCACCATTTAGAGGTCTGGTTATGTGTGTCATGAGGTGAGCTACCACCATTTAGAGGTCTGGTTATGTGTGTCAATAGGTGAGCTACCACCATTTAGAGGTCTGGTTATGTGTGTCATGAGGTGAGCTACCACCATTTAGAGGTCTGGTTATGTGTGTACATGAGGTGAGCTACCACCATTTAGAGGTCTGGTTATGTGTGTCATGAGGTGAGCTACCACCATTTAGAGGTCTGGTTATGTGTGTCATGAGGTGAGCTACCACCATTTAGAGGTCTGGTTATGTCTGTTCATGAGGTGAGATACCACCATTAAGAGGTCTGGTTATGTCTGTCATGAGGTGAGCTACCCACCATTTAGAGGTCTGGTTATGTCTGTCATGAGGTGAGCTACCACCATTTAGAGGTCTGGTTATGTGTGTCATGAGGTGAGCTACCACCATTTAGAGGTCTGGTTATGTGTGTCATGAGGTGAGCTACCACCATTTAGAGGTCTGGTTATGTGTGTCATGAGGTGAGCTACCACCATTTAGAGGTCTGGTTATGTGTGTCATGAGGTGAGCTACGACCATTTAGAGTCTGGTTATGTGTGTCATGAGGTGAGCTACCACCATTTAGAGGTCTGGTTATGTGTGTAATGAGGGTGAGCTACCACCATTTAGAGGTCTGGTTATGTGTGTCATGAGGTGAGCTACACCATTTAGAGGTCTGGTTATGTGTGTCATGAGGTGAGCTACCACCATTTAGAGGTCTGGTTATGTGTGTCAATAGGTGAGCTACCACCATTTAGAGGTCTGGTTATGTGTGTCATGAGGGTGAGCTACCACCATTTAGAGGTCTGGTTATGTGTGTCATGAGGTGAGCTACCACCATTTAGAGGTCTGGTTATGTGTGTCATGAGGTGAGCTACCACCATTTAGAGGTCTGGTTATGTTTGTCATGAGGTGAGCTACCACCATTTAGAGGTCTGGTTATGTGTGTCATGAGGTGAGCTACCACCATTTAGAGGTCTGGTTATGTGTGTCATGAGGTGAGCTACCACCATTTAGAGGTCTGGTTATGTGTGTCATGAGGTGAGCTACCACCATTTAGAGGTCTGGTTTGTTTGTCATGAGGTGAGCTACCACTATTTAGAGGTCTGGTTATGTGTGTCATGAGGTGAGCTACCACCATTTAGAGGTCTGGTTATGTGTGTCATGAAGTGAGCTACCACCATTTAGAGGTCTGGTTTATGTGTGTCATGAGGTGAGCTACCACCATTTAGATGTCTGGTTATGTGTGTCATGAGGTAAGCTACCACCATTTAGAGGTCTGGTTATGTGTGTCATGAGGTGAGCTACCACCATTTAGAGGTCTGGTTATGTGTGTCATGAGGTGAGCTACCACCATTTAGAGGTCTGGTTATGTGTGTCATGAGGTGAGCTACCACCATTTAGAGGTCTGGTTATGTGTGTCATGAGGTGAGCTACCACCATTTATAGGTCTGGTTATGTCTGTCATGAGGTGAGCTACCACCCATTTAGAGGTCTGGTTATGTGTGTCATGAGGTTAGCTACACCATTTAGAGGTCTGGTTATGTGTGTCATGAGGTGAGCTACCACCATTTAGAGGTCTGGTTATGTGTGTCATGAGGTGAGCTACCACCATTTAGAGGTCTGGTTATGTGTGTCATGAGGTGAGCTACCACCATTTAGAGGTCTGGTTATGTGTGTCATGAGGTGAGCTACCACCATTTAGAGGTCTGTTAATGTGTGTCAATAGGTGAGCTACCACATTTAGAGGTCTGGTTATGTGTGTCATGAGGTGAGCTACCACCATTTAGAGGTCTGGTTATGTGTGTCATGAGGTGAGCTACCACC